>OY757551.1:21595713-21622407 GCA_963584105.1 Alviniconcha strummeri
GTGTGTGTGTGTGTGTGTGTGTGTGTGTGTGTGTGTGTTTGTGTGTGTGTGTGTGTTTGTGTCATTATCTGTATGCATGTGTGCAGAAGGAGGAGTTGCTGACTGCAGGACAGTTGCAAGACAAGACGGACAAGGACGACTTGGAGAATGAGCTCTATGATCTACGGGACGAGGTCAGTGCAGGCAAAGCGAAAACAACAACAACAAACAACAACAAACAGATGAGGAGCACATGGCATATGGGCAGGAACTGTGGGCTGGATAGACCTGATTTATATCAACAAACCTGATTTATATCAACAAACTTGATTTATAGCAACAAACCGTTTGTTTGTGAACCATTTACTTAGCCAGAGAAATGAAACAGTCAAATGTCTGGGTTGTTTTCAGAAGACTGTGAAGGTGGATTTTAAAGATGGGTGCATGATCACTGATTTGGTACATACTCCTGCCTAGTAAAAACCTTAGACTGAATCCACTGGATGAGAAGTCCTGTGAACGTGCACACAATGACTTTGAACAGTCTTGACCCCCCTCGCACCCTCCCCCAACTGTTTTACAAAGGCATTACGACATGCACTTGACAGAAATCTTGGCTTTGCAAGGACCATGTTGAAATGTAGTTGACTGGAATCTGGGATTCGGTCTTTGTCTTTTCATACATGATAGTTTTGTTAGCCTGTCATCAGTAACTTGTGAGTCCTTTCCCTCCTTCACTCTTGCTTCCTCCTCTCTCTTTCTGACCCTTTCTCTTCCTTTCCCAGCCCCGTCTCCCTCTCTCTCTCCCTCTCTCTCCCTCTCTATCTCCCACTCTCTCCCTCTCTCTCTCCCTCTCTCTCCCTCTCTCTCTCCCTCTCTCTCTCTCTGTCATTTACGATTTCCCCTGACAGATGATAGAGCTCCGGATGGCAACACCACGCGGCAGCGCCGCCGGTGACATGATGACAGCTAGCTTCCTGACGCAACATGATTCGGACGACGAGTGGGATGTG
Organism: Alviniconcha strummeri; assembly: GCA_963584105.1. Lineage (NCBI taxonomy): Eukaryota > Metazoa > Mollusca > Gastropoda > Provannidae > Alviniconcha > Alviniconcha strummeri. The sequence goes on from OY757551.1 coordinate 21,596,706, forward strand.
GAAGTGCGGGACTCTGAAAACCTGGACCGCACGCTGTCGGACATCATCGAGGGCAAGTCGCCCCTGACCACTCCCAGCCGGCCCATCCCACGATTCAGCTCCCTGGATGGTGCCGGTGATGTCATGGGGGAGAAGGGGAGCGGAGTCTGGGAGGCGCTGGAGCAGCGTGCAGACGGTGGCGCACAGGGAACAAACTCCCACCAGACTCCGTCCACGGCAGAGGATTGTGTGATAGATGATGGGGTGGGTTCTTCCAGCATGGCGGTGGGGGAACCCGGGTGTGCTTCTAGTCAGGGTACTGCAGAACAGATGGCAGGCAACTCCAACGCTGAGAGGGACTCCCTCAGGGAGAGCGCCCCGAGGGGAGACAGTAACAGGGGTGCGGGGCACCCCGTGGACCTTTCCATGTCAGCTCCCGCGCCAGCTCACGAAGTGAAAGTAAGCAGTGACTGTGATGAAAACTTCAACGAACAAACTGTCTCGGACTCTTCGCAATCGTCGCACGCGGTCAAGTCGGCCAATGGGGACTGCGTGTCTGCTGCCAGAGGTGGTGAGGCGGACATGATCAGCTCAGGTGAGTCGGGTGGCGGTGTGGAGAATGGCGATTACAATAGCAGTAGCACGCTCGATGCTTCGTTGGAGGACATCATTTTTAAGGAATCCACAGTATAGAGGAAGCATCAGAATCAGCTGAGGCTTTTCTGCCCATGCCCTGCTGTGTACTAGTGCTCATTAAGTCCGATTGGCAGATCTTGTACCGGAAAAAGTGGCAGAGATGATGGCAGAGAGTGAGAGCGCTCACTCTGAAAAGCCAAGGTAAGCACGACTGAGCGTGGTCTATGTTGAAAAGCCAAGATAAGCACAACTGAGCGTGGTCATCACGTGTATGGGTGACCGTTATGTGCTAGGCTTTGCGCCCACCCTGATATTTCTCCTGAGTCAGATTCTGCGCAGACTCTACGAAAGTCCTTGGGATGAGAGTGTAAAAAACAACAAGGAGGTCCCCTGTGTGCAGACACTTGGGGAAGATCACATACGTGTGTCAGATATCCTGTAGCCCATGTCAGAGTTGGGTGGATGAGGGAAACACTCAGAATAACCCTGCACATGCAAAACGGTGTCAGGCACAGTGAGTCTGTTTGAGAGCAGACAGTAAACAGTCAGTGATGTGGCTGATTAGTTTCGGGATCTAGAACTGCATGAAACAATCATTGTGCCAAAAGCAAATGGCAGTAATAACATAGCACTGGTGATGATCACTGATCAGGAGTAGTCCAACACAGTGCTGGTGATGGTGATGATCACTGATCAGGAGTAGTCCAGCACAGTGCTGGTGATGGTGATGATCACTGATCAGGAGTAGTCCAGCACAGTGCTGGTGATGGTGATGATCACTGATCAGCAGTCCAACACAGTGCTGGTGATGGTGATGATCACTGATCAGGAGTAGTCCAACACAGTGCTGGTGATGGTGATGATCACTGATCAAGAGTAGTCCAACACAGTGCTGGTGATGGTGATGATCACTGATCAGGAGTAGTCCAACACAGTGCTGGTGATGGTGATGATCACTGATCAGGAGTAGTCCAGCACAGTGCTGGTGATGGTGATGATCACTGATCAGGAGTAGTCCAGCACAGTGCTGGTGATGGTGATGATCACTGATCAGCAGTCCAACACAGTGCTGGTGATGGTGATGATCACTGATCAGGAGCAGTCCAACACAGTGCTGGTGATGGTGATGATCACTGATCAAGAGTAGTCCAACACAGTGCTGGTGATGGTGATGATCACTGATCAGGAGTAGTCCAACACAGTGCTGGTGATGGTGATGATCACTGATCAGGAGTAGTCCAACACAGTGCTGGTGATGGTGATGATCACTGATCAGGAGTAGTCCAACACAGTGCTGGTGATGGTGATGATCACTGATCAGGAGTAGTCCAACACAGTGCTGGTGATGGTGATGATCACTGATCAGGAGTAGTCCAACACAGTGCTGGTGATGGTGATGATCACTGATCAGGAGTAGTCCAACACAGTGCTGGTGATGGTGATGATCACTGATCAGGAGTAGTCCAACACAGTGCTGGTGATGGTGATGATCACTGATCAGGAGTAGTCCAACACAGTGCTGGTGATGGTGATGATCACTGATCAGGAGTAGTCCAACACAGTGCTGGTGATGGTGATGATCACTGATCAGGAGTAGTCCAACACAGTGCTGGTGATGGTGATGATCACTGATCAGGAATAGTTTAACGCAGTACTGGTGATGATCACTGATTAGGAGTATTCCTAGCACCTTGTCCCCGGATGTGTCACACAGCTGGAGGCTTTGGAACCTAATGTTGGCAGGAACTGGATTCACAAAGTGCCACACTGCTGTTTGTGTGTCTTGTGAGAAGTGGTGTATATCCCGCTGTACTTACCTGAACTTTGGAAGTTTGGGTGAAAAGGATGGGGAGAAAAAGAAAAGAAAAAAATGGAGAGAAAAGGAAAAGGAAGAGTGCTGACATATCAAACATGCCATTTGCCAAAATAGAATGGTTGGGGGAAGGGGGGTGGGGGGCGGTATTCAGACAAGCCCAGTGAATAGTTCTAGGCAACCCCTCCACCCCTCAGCCCCCCCCCCCCCCCTTTTTTTTTTTAACCTTTGACAACAGCTATGCTGGCACAATGTCAATGAAAGTGATGTTAATAACTATGTGTATATAGTCTACTCATCACAGTGAATTGATTCTACAGACCATTTTTTTCATTCATCAGCCTTTAATGTTGTGTCTTTTATCAAAGTGCCAAAGATGACATGGAAGGTTTGTGTAGAGGAGAGGTTCAAAGTTGTTGCCACAAAGTTGTGAATTGGGTACTTGCACAATCTTTTCTAGCATTCTGTGTCAGAAAGAATGTAAAAAAGAGCAAAAATGGCTTGTAATGTTTTTTCTTCTTTATATTTTGGACTTGTTTTTCAAGTCTTGTTTGTCAAGCACAGTAATATTGATAACCAGCATCCATTGCTACCTTGCAGTTTGGAGTACGCAGCAAGGAGCAAAGTCAAGCAGTTTAGAACTTGCATGCAGTGGATTTCACTGATTTGCTGACAATGAGGGTCAGAAAAATGTCCTTGGGAGTGGGGCACAGTGCCACATGTGGGTCCAGATTGTCTCCCTCTTATCTACATATCTACATACAAGATCAAAATCCACAAATGGTTAAAATAATTTTAAAAGAATGATGATGTTTAAATAGACAAAGCAAAACAGTGCATGTTTTCAGTGCAAGTGTCCTTTTCAGGTGACAGACAGACTTATGATTGATACACTAACAGTTAATGAAATGAAGGAAATAGACAGTATGGTTTGCAATTGTTGAAGAAGTTAGTTGTAGAATAGTAGTCAACCATCTTCATTGCATATTTATTTTCCATCTACATATATATATTTTACACTTTTTCTTTACTTCTTCATTTACGTCTTTTTGTTTTGTTTTACCTGTTTTGGATGGTAGTGTGACGTGGGTGTGCGCAGCACAGCACAGTAGGTGAGCACAAATTGAAGAAGAAGCTTAAAAATTGTATGGGTAAAGAGTGTAATGTGCAGTTTTCAGTAAATCAGTAACTTTGGTCTCAGTTTTTGTTTTTATGAAGGTCTAGATGCACTCAGTCTCTTTCTCTGACTTAGCCAGTGTACTGGTTTGGGTAGAGCTTATAAAGTCAGCATTTATTCAGCCAGATGTGTGTCAGTCTGTTGGACAAACTGTCTCAAGAAAATGTGTTTGTGTGTCTGTTGGAAATACAGTCTCAGAAAGCTGTGTTTATGTGTCTTGCAAGTGTTGTCTCAAAAAGTTCTGCTTGTGTTTTTCGCAAGTGCTGGTTCAGAATGTTTTGTTAGTGTGTCTGTTGGAAATACTGTTGTAAAAAGCCCTGTTTGTGTCTGTTGCAAGTACTGTCTCAAATGTTGCAAGTACTGTCTCAAACTGTTTTGTTTGTGTGTCTATTGCAAGTGCTGTCTCAGAACACTGCATTTGTGTGTCTGTTGCAAGCATTGTCTGAAAAAGCTCTGTCTGTTGTAAGCATTGTCTGAAAAAGCTCTGTCTGTTGTAAGCATTGTCTGAAAAAGCTCTGTCTGTTGTAAGCATTGTCTGAAAAAGCTCTGTCTGTTGTAAGCATTGTCTGAAAAAGCTCTGTCTGTTGTAAGCATTGTCTGAAAAAGCTCTGTTTGTTGCAAGCATTGTCTGAAAAAGCTCTGTTTGTTGCAAGAGCTGTCTCGAAAAGCTCTGTGTGTGTTATAAGTGTTGTCTGAAAATGCTGTGTTTCAAAAAGCTCTGTGTCTGTTGCAAGTGCTGTCTCAAAAAGCTCTGTCTGTAGCAAGTGCTGTCTCAAAAAGCTCTGTGTCTGTTGCAAGTGCTGTCTCAAAAAGCTCTGTCTGTAGCAAGTGCTGTCTCAAAAAGCTCTGTCTGTTGCAAGTGTTGTCTCAAAAAGCTCTGTGTCTGTTGCAAGTGCTGTCTCAAAAAGCTCTGTCTGTAGCAAGTGCTGTCTCAAAAAGCTCTGTCTGTTGCAAGTGCTGTCTCAAAAAGCTCTGTCTGTAGCAAGTGCTGTCTCAAAAAGCTCTGTCTGTTGCAAGTGCTGTCTCAAAAAGCTCTGTGTCTGTTGCAAGTGCTGTCTCAAAAAGCTCTGTGTCTGTTGCAAGTGCTGTCTCAAAAAGCTCTGTGTCTGTTGCAAGTGCTGTCTCAAAAAGCTCTGTGTCTGTTGCAAGTGCTGTCTCAAAAAGCTCTGTGTCTGTTGCAAGTGCTGTCTCAAAAAGCTCTGTGTCTGTTGCAAGTGTTGTCTCAAAAAGCTCTGTGTCTGTTGCAAGTGTTGTCTCAAAAAGCTCTGTCTGTTGCAAGTGCTGTCTCAAGAAGCTCTGTGTCTGTTGCAAGTGTTGTCTCAAGAAGCTCTGTGTCTGTTGCAAGTGTTGTCTCAAGAAGCACTGTGTGTGTTGCAAGTGCTGCCTGGTGTTTGTGTGTCTGTTACAAGTGCTGTCTAAAAGCTGTGTTTGTTGCAAATGCTGTCTAAAAGCTGTGTTTGTTGCAAATGCTGTCTAAAAGCTGTGTTTGTTGCAAATGCTGTCTAAAAGCTGTGTTTGTTGCAAATGCTGTCTAAAAGCTGTGTTTATCTGTTGCAAATGCTGTCTAAAAGCTGTGTTTGTTGCAAATGCTGTCTAAAAGCTGTGTTTATCAGTTGCAAATGCTGTCTAAAAGCTGTGTTTGTTGCAAATGCTGTCTAAAAGCTGTGTTTATCTGTTGCAAATGCTGTCTAAAAGCTGTGTTTGTTGCAAATGCTGTCTGAAAGCTGTGTTTGTCACAAATGCTGTCTAAAAGCTGTGTTTATCTGTTGCAAATGCTGTCTAAAAGCTGTGTTTGTTGCAAATGCTGTCTGAAAGCTGTGTTTGTCACAAATGCTGTCTAAAAGCTGTGTTTATCTGTTGCAAGTGCTGTCTGTAAAGGCAGTGGTCTTGAAGCACTGGTCTGCCTGACTCAAGACAGTGATTGGGTTCAGTGTTGTGCTCTGACTTCATTTATACAGTATTGTTTTTGTTAAAAAAAGATTTTCATTTTTTATTCATTTTCAGTTACTGCCACCATTTTTGTTATTTTCTGTATCAGTATCATGTGCATGTAGTTTTGGTCACCAGTGTCCCATAGGCAAGTTCTTTGGTTAGAGACTGGTCGGGTCAGTGGCTGTAGTTTTGGTCACCAGTGTCCCATAGGCAAGTTCTTTGGTTAGAGACTGGTCGGCTCAGTGACTGAGTCAGATTTTCAAATTAGCATGGAATGCTATCACAGGCACATGAAAAAGCATAATCGGCCAGTCTAGGCAGAAGTTTGGATGTCTGCCTATCATCTTGTATTTTAATCGGTCTGTCACAGTTTTTATTTTTATTTTTATATAACTGATTATTTTTGATTTTCTGTTTAAAAAACAACTTTTTTATGTGTAATTTTCTTTGTGCGCGTACTCTTTTTTTCTTGTCTTTTTTCCTTTAAAGCTCTGTTGTAACTTCTGTTTTTTTCTGTCTTTGATTTCAGATAATTAAAGTACTTGCATGATGCATGGAAAAAAGCCAGAGTCAGCGTAATCTACACCTCAACTTTCTACGTCAGCGGTTCTGTCTTGCATGCTCCCCCCCCCCCCCCGTGCCTGCCTGACTGCTCTCCCCCCAGCCTGCCGGGCTACTTTTGTGTCAGTCACTTAACACACAGTTTAATCTGTTGGTCATTTTTTGGAGTGAACTTAATGGTTTTATGATAATTATATACAGAGGTTGGTGAGAGAGAGTGAAATGTGTGATGGAAATATCACAAGAGGTCGAGAGTACTGGTATAATGCTGTGGTTGGAGGACAAGAAAAGTGTTTGGCATACCATTGGGGTGCTTATATATATATATAGATGTGCCAACCATTCCTGAATGGTCCTGGGTTGTGTGGGTTTTTTTTTTTGGGGGGGGGGGGGGGTTCTGCCAATTTTGGTATATTGTTATGTTAAATTTGTTCTGGTGAATTGGAATTGGATGATCAGAGGCGTAGCACTGATGACTTTGCACCAAGCAAATTCACATGGCCGTACTCACCAACCAGAAACATTCTAAGCTGTCGGCCAGCTGTGCAGCTGCAAGTGTTCAGTGGAGTTGATTGCCTCCCTTGCCACAGAGGGTTCGAAGGAGTCTTTAGTCGATCAAACTTGGAAGTGGAGTGAAGTCACTGTCTGTGGACGAGAATGCAGCAGGCTGAGAAAGAGAGAGGGGTGAAGGAGGTGGAGGGAAATGCAGACACCGCATCAGCTTGCCCCAAGCTGCCAAAGAAGTGGAGTACTACCTAATTTAGAAAAATACCGTCACATGCTGAAAATGTCCCTGGTAAATATTGTATTGGGGGGTTGGCGCCCATTGGTGTTTTTTTCATCACACTGCATGAAGCAGGGAGTGAGTGTCTTAACTCTGGTTGTGTCGTTGTATGCGGAAATAGAGTCCTCTTTCTGAGAGCATTATATCGAGGTGCACCTGTACACACTGTTCAAACCTTTTACACACTCTTCCATGGTACCCCGTCAGGTCACAGTTTGGACTGTTTTTTTCCTTGTGCAATCGTTTCAGTGTTCAGTGAGCTGCTCTCTGTTGATGCAGAACTCTGGGTTTGGACACGGTGGTTGGCCAGTTGTAGCATCAAGTCTGAGTGCAGCTACTTGCTGCCTGGAGAGCCAGTTGGCTTGTCCATCATCTGAAAACTGCAGGGTAAAGTCCATGGACTTTGCCCCATCCTTGGGTGAATAGTTTGATTAAACTGTCCATCATTAGTAAACTTTGGGAAAAGTCCATGGACTTTGCCCCATCCTTGGGTGAATAGTTTGATTAAACTGTCCATCATTAGTAAACTTCGGGAAAAGTCCATGGACTTTGCCCCATCCTTGGGTGAATAGTTTGATTAAACTGTCCATCATTAGTAAACTTCGGGAAAAGTCCATGGACTTTGCCCCATCGTTGGGTGAATAGTTTGATTAAACTGTCCATCATTAGTAAACTTTGGGAAAAGTCCATGGACTTTGCCCCATCGTTGGGTGAATAGTTTTTATTAAACGGTCCATCATCAGAAAACTTCAGGTAAAGTCCATGGACTTGACCCCTTTGTGTGATGAGTAGTTTTATTGAACTGAAATGAATGTGAAAAATCATCACAGGAACCATTGGTTATAGAACAAATTAACAAAAAGGTGCATGCCAGTTTCAGTGAGTGTGATGGCAAGTCTGCGGAGCATACATTTCGTGGACGAAGCTGTTTCATGGTGGTTTCTTCATTGTTGGTTGTCCTGAGCTGTGATTGTGCCTCAGCCTCCGTGCTTGCTGGTTTTATCCCCCCCTGCACCCCCCCTGCCCCTCCTGCCCCCTTCCCCACAAATAGTCAGATGTTGCAGAGACTTGTTGCATGCATGCTGTCTTTCACAAATTTGCCAAGGAAAGTGATATGCTTTGATATTCACATTTCTTCTAATAGACCTCAACATAGGGTCTATCATCGTGTGAAGTTTAACTTGAGCGGAGGCCGTCCCCAGTCTCAGCTTTGCTGTCTCAGTGTGGGAAGTTAAAGAGGGGCTTGTCTTGGCTCGCTTTTGCCGCAGTCCGTTGCATTTGTGTCCCCTGTGTTGAGGTTTGCATGTGCTAACAGCTCTGTGTTGAGGTTTACCTGCGTGAACAGCACTGCGTTGAGGTGTGCCTATGTTAACAGCTCTGTGTTGAGGTTTGTCTGCGTTAACAGCTGTGCGTTGCTTTAACAGCTGCGTGTTCAGTAGCGTGTCATCGGGCTGTTCAGCATTGTGGAGTCCCCAGCCCTTCAGCTCTGTTTGTTTGTTTGCCTCAAAAACCAGTTGAGATCAGCGTTAGCAGATGCATCTAATTGATCTTTTTTGTTCTTTCTTTAAAATAAAAAAAAGGTGGGGGGGGGTGGGGGGGGGGGGGGGGGGGGTTGTATTCTGCTTTGCTGTTGTTGGGGCAGGGGGAGGTGTGTTTTTTCTTCACCAAAATAAATTGTATTCGCAGTGTTTCACAAACTAGTGTTTTGATACCAGATCTTTTGAATAATATTTTGTAATTTGATTGTGTGTCATCAGCCAGCGTATATATTGAGTAGGCATGCGTATTGTAAGTGCGTGGGTGTTTGTTGCTGGTCACTGATCTATGGTACATGGATGGTGGCCATAATGCTCACACTAAGGCTGAACAGGCACCGTGTCACCTGTCCAAACTACACAAGGACAGTTATTGTCAAGAGGAACAGCGGGTTGATCGGTATTGTAGTGAAGTGTGAGACTTCAGCAGTTGTCAGGAGGGAAAGTGTGGGTTTACTGGTATTGTAGAGAAATATGAGACTTCCGTCAAAATAAATTGTGTAAGGGGTTGTTTGCCTGGACAGTCTGTGACTGTGGAGTGTGTCAGAAAATGAACTTAAGGGGTTGTTTGCCTGGACAGTCTGTAACTGTGGAGTGTGTCAGAAAATGAAGTAGCAAGCCTGACATGCAGATTTGTATTCTGGTGAAGATCGCTTTTATCACTTGTTTCCTAAAGCTTGGTCATATAATTACTGAAGAATTACACACCTGCACAGTCATGGCATGAGAATGCAACAGCAGTCGTATACTCTTAAATCCCTCCAAATCCTTTGCAACACAAGATGATGGTGCTTTGAGCTAATTGGGGTAACTACAGTGCCCTTCCATCTGATAATGATAAAATGAAATTGTGAAAACACATGCATCAGCCCAAAGCTCTGAACAAAAAGAAAGAAGAAAAAAAGAGGAAAAAAGATCACACCTGTACAGTTGACATGGAGATTGTTGTCAGGTTCACCAACAATGTTTAATGCACGTGCAACAACAGGTTCAGACAAATCACAACTATATCACTCACACACACACACACACACACACACACACACACACACACACACACACACACACACACACACACACACACACACAGGCATGCATGCACGCACACACACACCACACACACATGCGCGCATGCACACACACACACACACACACACACACACACACACACACACACACACACACACACACACACAGAGCGCAGACTGATTAGTAATTTAATACAAGTTTGTTCCCAACTTGTTCTTTGGCTGTGACTTACAATGAATACTTTGATACACTGTAAAGTATCAAAGAAATATACAGCAAAACTAGGCCAGTCTTTGTTGTTGTTGTTGTAAGGCTTGTACAACATGCTCAGTTTTTGTTGCTTGTACCACAAAGTGAGGTATAGAAAGATCACACTGACTGTGCAATGAGAAGGAGAACTAGTGTTATGTCTTTTACTGGAGTGTGCCACACGCAAGTGTGTTGATCATGGCATTTTGTTTGTAGTTCATGTTCATGTAATATATCTGTTGAAATTGTGCCAAAACAGATTTACTCTAGATGCATTGTTACAGTGTTAGATGCCTTTTTATTCTTTTTATTATCTGACTTAGTGACGGAAGTGTAATTGTTAGATGCACATACAGACAACATCACTTGCAGGGTGTACGTTATTTGTGTTTGCATGATTTCAAGTTGTCAGGTTTGCTGATGCAGAGATCTGGAGAAATACTCAGATACTTTTTTCCCCATCTGCATGTACAGTGTTTAAGCATGCTCACACAAAACCACTTTGTCCAGATATTCTGTAATGCTTGTTTGTTAGTGATGATACTTGCGTGATAGTGTCGATGCTTGTGTAATATGTCAGTGGTCATTCACAGTCCAGCTGTGGATTCACACAAGAAGAAGAGTTCCATGCTCTCCTGTCCAAATGACTGTTTTATATCTCTATCTCTATCTCTCTCTCTATATATATACATGTATGTTACACTCTTGTTGTGACCCATCCGGCTGTTGTAGTTGTGACTGAGACTGGTCAGCTAATTAGTCAGCAGTTAGATTACAGTGTCCTGTCGTCCATACAGGCTTGTCTCAGGACCACCTCTGTCATAAAGAAATGCACATTGCAAAACTCTTTTCATATATGAATCCTTTCTGGTGTCAAATCTACAGTCAATCCATAAGCAAATAAAAAGCAAAACATACATGCACTGAGATCAGTCATGAACATTTGAAGAGTTAGTCCCTTCAACATTGCCTTTGTTGAAAAAAAGTCATAAGAAACACTCAAGGTTTTGTGTGGAAGTTTTTTTATGCGCCCTATGTAAATTTTCATTAATTCATTCTTGAGGCTGGGACATGCTGATATCATTGACCATTCTGTAGGATTTTATCGACACCAGATTAAAGAAAACTATTGACCATTCTGTAGGATTTTATCGACACCAGATTAAAGAAAACTATTGTCCATTCTGTAGGATTTTATCGACACCAGGTTAAAGAAAACTATTGACCATTCTGTAGGATTTTATCGACACCAGATTAAAGAAAACTATTGACCATTCTGTAGGATTTTATCGACACCAGATTAAAGAAAACTATTGACCATTCTGTAGGATTTTATCGACACCAGGTTAAAGAAAACTATTGACCATTCTGTAGGATTTTATTGACACCAGATTAAAGAAAACTATAAACCTGGATGGCGCCACCTGCAGTGAGGTGCAAGATAACCGAACACATTTGCTTTTTTGGTTTTATTAATTGTAGAGAAATCAGCAAGCTTGATAGTTCAAAATAGAAGATTAGAAAGAAGAAAAAAAGAAAAGAGAGAAAAAAAAGAAATAACATTGACTGCTAAATCGGCAAGCTCATTTCTTACTCACTTTCTTCTTCGGACTGAAGAAGAAAAACATGAGCTGTTCTGGAGACATTTCCACTGCCTTGCTTGGTGCTGTTGTTGTGTGTCTGTGTAAATAATTATCATCAGTTTGTTTTTCCTGTTGGTCACTTTTCTTCTTTTTTATAAATATTATTTGTTGGGGCATTGGTAGTGTTGGTGTTGTATCATGGGGTTTAGTCACTGGCTTGTTTTGCTGGCTTCCCTTTACAGTCAAGCTGGTGAAAAAATATATATGTATATACAGAGAAGTGTGAAAAGAATGAATAGGTTTTTAATGTGTTGCTTGATTTGAGGTGTGAAACAAAACAGAGTAACTTGTTTTCCTTCTGCTTAATTCTTTTTTTTCTATTTTTATCTCTTCAAGTTTTTTGTTTGGTCTTTATTTTTATTTTTTTAATCAATCTGTATTCTTCCACTATCATTCTATGCATCACCTCAGTAGTATATTTGCTTCAAAGTTTTGTTTTTTGCTTGTGTTGATTACCGGTAAATCGTCAGTTTGCAAGTAATGCAACAAACCACCTGTGATGAATCCAGCTTATTGTATAATTACATTCTACCACAATTTATTTGCAGATTGTTTGCCCCCCCCCCCCCCCCCCCCCCCAACTTTTTCACCCTCATTTGTCTTTGTACCTTTGTACTTTTTAATTTAAACAAAATTTCCTCTAGTGTTGTTTATGCCCATTGTTTAATTGGCTAAGTTGGTGATTTTGGTGACTGTAAACTTGTAGTGCTCAGTATCCATGTAGAAGGTATGCTGACTGTGTGGCAGTATTGTTTGTCAAAGAGACACAGCAGAAAGAAGAAAGCTCAATGGAGATAGAAAGAAAAAAATGAGAGATAAAATTAAAGAAAAATGAAAAATCACACGGTGTGGCTTTGTTGACCACAGTGCAGTTCTACTTGAACAGCTCTGAGCTGTGTACCACTCAGAGAGATTTCCTGCATTGTTCAACTCAACTAGCACTCAGAGAGATTTCCTGCATTGTTCAACTCAACTAGCACTCAGAGAGATTTCCTGCATTGTTCAACTCAACTAGCACTCAGAGAGATTTCCTGCATTGTTCAACTCAACAAGCACTCAGAAAAAAGATGATGCTGGTAGCAAAAGTGGAAAATTTGTCCCCATCCTCCCAATGCATCTCCCCATAGAACGATGCTCATCATATTGCGTTGGCAATGGATGAAGCTTGTTTCAAAGACTTTTGAAGAATCAACACTCCCAGGTAGTATATTTGCCCCATATGAAGTTGGACAGAAGAATGCCCACACTGAATCAGTCTGCCCCCGTCGTGTAATGTATCCTCCCCCCCCCCCCCCCCCTGTTTCCTTTTTGAAAGCATAACATTGTGTGACTCCTGCGGTGTGAAGCATGGTTTACAGTTGCCAGGTGTAAGTCTGCAGCAAGGGAGCTATGCTGTGACCACAGGTGAAGATGATAGCTGACCTGAAAACGTATGGAACGTGCAAGTATTTTGTTCAGCAGGCTTCTGTATTGGTGCAAGCTGTAGTTCAAATTTCACCCATAGTACACTTGTAGTTGAGAGTTTACCTGTGGCATAACACCTGGAGTTGAGATTTCACCTGTAACACCACACCTGTAGTTCCCAGCTCCAAGCAGCGGTTTACCGCACCCTTCTCCAACTGCTGCCGTAACTGGTTATGCCCTAGGTCTCCCAGAACTGTTGGCTGACACCTTTTCATTGATGCTGGATTAATATGACTCTAAGTTTGGAACCACAGAGTCGACTCAAATTATATCCGGCCCTGTTTCTCTTGTAACTGCTCACATTGCTTAGGCCAGCACCAAAATCTTTTGGAGACGGACCTCCCGTTTTGCTGATGGTTGTGTGCGTGCTTTGATGCTGTCGCTCCCGCAGTCTTAATACCATAACTTTTCGCATAATCTTTTGCTCTCCGTACTTCTTTTTTTTACTGAGGTAGCTGACAGTGTGAGACTTTTAGGGCGATTTCAGTTGATAAATGCATGGAGATGAGGCATGCCCATCAGTGGCACAACCAGTTAGAGAATTTGGAGGACAGGTGCCGGAAAGAGGCTTGGAGCATGGCACCACACCTGTAGTTTTTCCCTGCATGCCAGGTGATGCAATGTCTTCTGCGGTGCAGCGTTAAATGGTTAAGCACATATGTTAACAGATGCTCCTGTTATGTGCATCCGTTGATAATGATCCTGGCAGTGTTGCTCACAATGCCAGCATCAGCACAGGGGAGGGGTCAGAGGAGACCTATAGAAGATGTATATATATTTTAAAAAGATGAAAAGGAAAGATATTTATTTTGCAAGGTGTCCGTTTTTGTCCGTTATGATCCAACGGCGTTGATACTTGGTGTATGAGTAGCTGTTGCCTTGTTGCTGCTTGTGTGTGCTATGCATGTAGTAATTTGCATACAGGCTGTTGTTTGGTGAAGCTGATGAAAATAAATGATTTCTGTGCCATTGAATGCTGTGTGTTGTGTATTTGGGAGGGGGGGGGGGGGTGCAGCATGTGAGAATGTGTGTGCCATTGAACATGTGTATGTGTGTGTATGTGTGTGCATGTAGTGTGTGAGAATGTTTGTGTGTGCCACTGAACACTGATGTGTGTGTGTGTGCATGCGTACACATGCATATGTATTTGGAAAGACATCATGTGTCAGAGAAATGCAGAAATAAAGAATATACAAAAATCTTCAAAACCAGGATGAGCAAAGTTTATGTAATGTGCCCATACTGGTTTTGCAGACTACAAAATAAGGTGTATTAGCATTGCAACACGTTCAAGTGTACAAATGATACCTCCTTTCCTCAGCTGCCCTTTGTTCAGTGTGGTACAGTCTCAAGTTAAGATGTAGCACAAAACCAATTCAATCTAACATTAATTAAATGCCTGCAGAAAGACCCAAAGCCAATTTATAAGACTGATGAGTATGCACGTCACATGGAAATGACATACTTTGAAACATTTTGTAGAAAATGGCAATTGTAATTTTTTGTATCCAGCATTGGTTGAATAAGCACAAGGAGTATACACTTACTCTGCTGAATTTTACTTACAGTCAAATATTGAATCAAATTTACAGTTAGACCATTTGACATGAAACAGTTATCAGGTTTTGTATTCCCAGATTTTTCACATTAGAATTTATACTCATTTATTGCCACAAATGTTCAAATCCCATATGTATTGAATGCACTTGTTTCCCTAAAATACATCTTAGGATACATCTTATTTTATGAATGTAAACATAAAACCTGAATAAAAAACATATTGAAGAAAAGAAGAAAAAATAGAAGAAAACAGCCTTCACTACACAAACTACAAATGTGATGTCAGTCTTAGAAAAATAAATTCCATACATTAATTTTATTCAGAATACATATTTTCAAAATGTTACTTTATTTCAAATTTTAATAAAAGCTTTTCCATTCCAGTGAACAAACTCTTCATGCACACAATGTACAACCCTGTTTGTGCAGTTTGTAAAAATCATGCATTCACAGTGAACCAGTACATTTCTTTACAAGGAAAATAACAGAGAGACAGAAGGATGACAAAAACAAATGCCAGACTCAAGAATCTGACCACACTCTCAAGCCTTGCTTTCCAACACCTTCCTCCAAACACTGCCAGAATTGGTTACGCCACTGAAGGGGCACTGATCCTTATCTCTGTACAGCTGTCCGCTGAAGGGGCACTGATCCTTATCTCTGTACAGCTGTCCGCTGAAGGGGCACTGATCCTTATCTCTGTACAGCTGTCCGCTGAAGGGGCACTGATCCTTATCTCTGTACAGCTGTCCGCTGAAGGGGCACTGATCCTTATCTCTGTACAGCTGTCCGCTGAAGGGGCACTGATCCTTATCTCTGTACAGCTGTCCACTGAAGGGGCACTGATCCTTATCTCTGTACAGCTGTCCGCTGACGCGGTCAGTGCCCTCTGAAAGGTTTGGGTACTATGAGACTGGAAGCAACACAGCATTGAAGCACTGATGTAAACATGAAGCACACGTGCCCTGGGTATAAAATGAGTTCTGTCTCAATTCAAATGATTTGTGATGTTGAAAGTGGTGTGGGCAGTTGTAAAAGAAACAGCTGTATCAGCTGCCTGTTACAAACTGACTACTATTTGAGCAGCAATAAGTGTCAGCTGAGTTTTCAGAGGTCTATGGCTAACAAGTTACGGCAGTGGCTGGAGGAAGGACATTGAAAACCAGTGCCTGGAGTCTAGAATTTAACATGAACATGGATACACTGACATGAACATGGGTACACTGACATGAAACATGGGTACACTGACATGAATTGTGGGTACATTGACATGAAACATGGGTACACTGACATGAAATGTGGGTACATTGACATGAAACATGGGCACGCTGACATGAAACAATGGGTACACTGACATGAAATGTGGGTACATTGACATGAAACATGGGTACACTGACATGAAACAATGGGTACACTGACATGAAATGTGGGTACATTGACATGAAACATGGGTACATTGGCATGAAACAAGGGTACACTGACATGAAACATGGGTACACTGACATGAAACAAGGGTACACTGACATGAAACAAGGGTACACTGGCATGAAACGGGGGGTACACTGACATGAAACAAGGGTACACTGACATGAAACATGGATACATTGACATGAAGTGGGGGTACACTGACATGAAGCAGGGGTACATTGACATGAAACGGGGGGTACACTGACATGAAACACTGTACGCACAGGGAGTCAGTGACTGGGATTTAACATCCTGTCAGTGGAACAGGACCATCAAGTTTAGTAAATGCACATTTCCAAAATCTTCTCACATCTATCAACTTTCTTGGGTCAAATCTATGAAAATGGTCCCTACACAAATATAAGACAAAATGTACATAAACATCCAACACAAATTTTCAGTTTTCCCTACAAATTGCCCTTGTTAAAAACCAAAAAAGAAGAAGAAGGAGGAAGAAGCACATAAGACTAGGACATGCTGTTAACACTGATGGTGTGATTTATCAAAACCACATTAAAAATTTAAAATAAAGAAAAGGGATGGCCAAAAACAAAAAAGAACATATTATATACAAACATCATCAACCATTCTGTCTGATTTATTGATACCAGATTTTTTCAAAGGATTAAAAAAAATAAAAATGGGCAGAAACAATAAAAATTTCATAAATGTTACATAAATTTGTGCTGGCAAACATCAGAGTCATTTAGACAGCATGATGCACATACCACCAACCATTTCCTAGATGCTCGACAAGGACCATGCAAAAAAGCCTATCAAGCCTTCTCATAATGAATAATATTGGCAAATTTTTGGGAAAGAAAGGTCAGGAGAATGGACCATTAGCTGCAAATGTTTCTTTGAAATGGACACAACAAAATGAGCAACAGGACCAGAGGGAAGAATAAGAGTGGAGATGGGAAAGGGCAAGCAAATGACAGCCCTGAGACTGCAGGCAGTAGAAAAGACATCACGCATCCCTGGCCTCCCTTCGGTGATGGGTCAGTGCCACAAATGCAACAGCAGCCACAGTCATCTGGTTCACAGGTCTCTGATTAAAAGTGTTAAAATACGTGACCATGTCCAACTCACCATCTTTGGCCCCAAGAGGAGCAAGCACCATCAAATCCAACAAAGAATAATGACATCCCAGTCTCCGCACGGCACCGAGCAAAGACGGTCTAATGCATAACCACCCAAGTGTGTCTACTAGTACGTGCCCATCTTCTCCCTTGTACAGATTCACGCCTCCAGCGCACAGACTTGAGAGGAGGAAAGTGGAAAAGCTGACAAACTGCACAAGAACAAATGACACAGTGGAACCTCTCATAAAAATAATAATAATAAAAATATATAAAATATTTTATAAAACCATTCCAATGAGAGATGATGTAACCCCGTGAGAGATGATTTAAGTCTTTTTGAATATTTTTTTTTGTTTAAATCGAACACATCTTTTTCTCTGTTCCTTTTGCATACGGACATTTTTGCTCTGGGGGGCAACAGTCCCAAATGACTGACCACGATGAAGAAAAAGAAACTGGAGGCATAGGGACCCATCACCCAACAGCATTTGAAAAGTCATAATCTTCATGTGAACACATGGGACATGGTGGTATCATACAGTTACTTTCACATATTAATATTATACATTAAATACATTTTTAAAAAGTAACAGCTAACAACTAAACAACAACAAACAAACAAAAAAGAAGTTGAAATGCACATTCCACATGATTTTACTTTTTTTTTAAACGCTGAACACAGTAAACGCTGAACACAGTAAACACTGAACACAGTCAGGCAAAACACACGCAAGTGCAATGTCACTACAGCTCACTGGAGTGGAAAAGTCAAATTTCTTTACCATAAAAAGTATCCCAGATTTATAAAAAGTATTGACAGGTAAACAATCATTTCAGTGAACCACATCTATTTCACACACACACACACACACACACACACACACACACACACACACACACACACACACATGTTGTGCTGACTCTGTATACACACTCATGCTCACAGAGACTAACTCCTCCCACCCCGACCCTAATTTCTTTTATTTCACGAGAAGTGCGTAGTCTTCAGAAGGAAAAACAAAACTGTCCAATAGAGTTAGTGCCCCTGCATTACTTAATCCAGCAGAGCAACATTTCATTGGTACCTTTCATAATTTTATGTGATACTGTCAGTCAACCATTCACCAGCAGTCCAGGTGGTGCAAATTGCAGGGGATAATAATAATGGATACGCTATTTCTACAAACTGGAGCCAAAGCCCATTACAGAGTTGTCTCCAAACTGGAGCCCACAGCCCGTTACAGAGTTGTCTCCAAAGCAAAGACCAGAGAAAACAGGCCTGAGCAGCAGTGGCACGGTCGCACTGTTACCACACTGCACAAGCTGAAGCATGCATTTGTCTTTTCTAGGTTCCTGATTTTTGCCCCACCACTCATGTTTCTGCATCCTCGACACAGACTTGTCACTTTACACAGAAAAGACATAATCATATGGTGAAGATGGCAGTTTCCTTCTTTCCCAATAAAACAGAATAGACATAATCATATGGTGAAGATGGCAGTTTCCTTCTTTCCCAGTGAAACAGAACAGACATAACTGTATGGTGAACACAGCAGTTTCCTTCTTTCCCAATGAAACAGAATAGATATAACGATATAGTGAAGGCAGTTTCCTTCTTTCCCAATAAAACAGAATAGACCTAACTATAATTATGGTGAAGGCAGTTTCCTTCTTTCCCAATGAAACGTGCTGCAGAGTGCGAACACGCTCCACAGTAAATCTTCCAGCAAACCTCCGAGCCCTTGTGGTTTGTCACCTGCACAAAATAAACCCATCTGCTCCAAGAACAATCATTCTCACCCAACGGCAAACACTTCCAACTGTCTCCAGCCTTCCTCAAGTAAATGTATGTTCTGTGTTGTGTGTGTGCCCATGTATATGTGTCTGTCTAGTTTGGGAGGAGGAAGGGGGGAGGTGGGGGCTGATGTTTGATGACAAATTTGTGTATGTTAATATAGCAGGTTTTATTTGGTTTTTAACTTGAGTATGAAATGTACACGCCTAGGACTCATCTGAGAAAGGTTGCTCTAAGACCCCACTGTTATTATCACTGACTCCAGCTCCACAACTGTCACAGCTTCAGCCTTTGCTCAAGGATGAGCACCCATCAGACATCAACTAGACAGTAGTCATAGCCACCAGCAGTTTCAAGTAGAACCATTGTTGTGAAGGTCTCCTACACCATCGTCACTCCCGCAACCTTCACACAGGCTGTAGAGACATCAGACATCAGGCAAAAGTTGTAGCCGCCTACTTTTTCGAATAAAACCATCACCTAAAGCTTCTCTTGTTCCGGCACAACTGTCGCTACTGTGAGCTTCACACAAGTAGTGTCAGGCCCGCACCAGGCATCAGACAGTGTAGTGCTAAGCACACATCAGACATCTGACAAAGTCAAAGTCGTAGCCACCTACTTCAAGTAAAAGACTAAAACCATTGTCACACATTCCTCCTACGTACACAAACATCCCTGCTGCAGACTTCATGCAAGGTGCAAGTGCGCATCAGACAGGGCTGTAGCCGTCTACTTCAAGTAAATGGCTAAAAACATTGTCCCACGCTGCTCCTGCATACACAATCGTCTCAAGTGTACAGGCAAGTTGTAGCCGCCTACTTCAAGTAAAATAATAAAACTGTTGCAATGTGCTGCTCCTACATGCACAGTCATCTTAAGCATACATCAGACAAGTTTGTAGCCTCCTACTTCAAGTAAAAGACTAAACCATTTTCCCATACTACTCCTACACACACATTCGTCTCAAGCAGACGTCAGACAAAGCCATAGCCACCTACTTCAAGTAAAAGACTAAAACTGTTGCCATGTGCTGCTCCTACACACACTCTTGTCTCAAGCGTACATCAGACAAGGTTGTGGTTGCTGCCTACTTCAAATAAAAGACTAAAACCATTGCCACACGCTGCTCCAATGTGCACAATCGTCTACATCAGACAAAGTCATAGACGCCTACTTCAAGTAAAAGACTTAAACTGTTTCCATGTGCTCCTCCTACGTACACTGTCATCCCTGCTGCAAACTTCACATCTGGTATGAGCGTGCATAAGACAAGGTTCTAGTTACCTACTTCAAGTAAAAGACTACTACTATTGCCACATGCTGCTCCTACATACACCAGTGTCCATCAGACAAAGTTGTAGCCGCCTTTTTCCAGCAAAACCATTCCCACACACTCCTGCATATTAATTACAATTGTCCCTGCAGAAGGCACTAGTGTCACCACAAGGGGCAGGCCTGCATCAGACAAAGTCGTAGCCGCCTATTCTGCGTGCCAGCCAGAGGTCCTTGGGCATGATGGTGACTCGCTTGGCGTGGATGGCGCACAGGTTGGCGTCCTCAAACATCCGCACCAGGAACGCCTCTGCTGCCTGAAAGAACACAGCAAAGTGGTCGTGGCCCAGTGGTCAAAGTGCGCAGTCTTTTGGGACTGAGGAGGAGTTGCAGGTTCAAACCCTGTTTTCAGCTGTATTCTCTCTGCACCCTGATCCCAGATCCCATGCCCCACTCCCCAAAGCAGTGGGCTCAGGGTCTAAACTTTTTTGGATGAGATGGACGACAGGTATATGGGTCTATATATATATAAATTTAAATCTGGCCTCAAGACCCATCTTTCAGTTTTTGCCTTGTGTGTGTGTGTGTGTGTGTGTGTGTGTGTGTGTGTGTGTGTGTGTGTGTGTGTGTGCACGTGCATGTATGCATGTGTGTGTGTGTGTGTGTGTGTGTGTGTGTGTGTGTGTGTGTGTGTGTGTGTGTGTGTGTGCGTGTGTGCGTGTGTGCATGTGTGCATGTATGTGTGTGTGTGTTTGTGTGTGTGAAGCAACTGACATGGTACATGTGTTGGGCAGTTTGACCGTTGGCTGAAACTTATCAGTCACAAAAAAAAAAAAAACAGGTGTGCAGATGTCATTTTCGAAACCTGTATTCAACATTCTGGCACTCACAAGTTACAGATCTTGAACCCCCTCCACCCCCTTTCCCCAACCAAAACAAAAACAAACCAACAACAAGAATTAAAAAAAACAAAAACAAACATTGAACATCAGTGGAATTATACATTTTTCACAGACTTTCAAGGCCTTGAAAATGGCAGGTCAGATTCACTTTCTCCTTGAAACTTTGAAAGACAATCACAGACTGTAAGCACCCTGAGCCAGTGTACTGCACATGTCGACCTGAGCCACAGAAGATTACTGGGGATTACCTCTTGTATTGCCATTATGGCTGTGGCTTGCCACCGCATTTCTGTCATTCTGGGGAACAGACCCATGGCCACCTCCCGCACCTGAAAGAACAAAGGGGCATCAGTTAGTGAGTTACTATCACTTGCTATCACTTAGTATTGATAAAAGAGAGTGGAGGCTGGAACCCTTGGTATCTTGATGGCAGGGCCACCCAGATGAAAGACCACTCTGAATCTGATGAGAGATCACCTCGAGAGACCACCTTGCTGAAAGACCACTTTGAATCTGATGAGAGATCACCTCGAGAGACCACCTAGCTGAAAGAGTACTTTGATGAGAGACCCCCTAGCTGAAAGAGTACTTTGATGAGAGACCACCTTGCTGAAAGTCCACAGCAATCAAAGTCAGATATGTTGCTTACTGGCCTTTGGCTACCATGATTTACAATTTCATAGCCAGAAAAAAGAAACAGGTTGAAATTTGACCCCAAAAATCTCAAAGGTGACTGCTAGTCTTTTGAAATAAGATCCAAAGACACACAAAAGTAAAAAGAATGCTGATTTTAATAAGAGAATGCAAAACATGCACATACTTTCACTGTAGTTTCACGGTAACCCCCCTTTGCAAGCAACACTCAGACAGACAAGTAATGACAAATGGCACATCTGGAGTGTTTTTATTTTGTGTCATCCTGTTATAATTAAAATCAGCATTCTTTCTAACCTTTCGTGTGTAATTTACTGTAAATTTGGCAGCCATAATAGAAGTCTGTTCACGCATGCACACGCGCGCGCACACACACACACACACACACACACACACACACACACACACACACACACACACACACACACACACACGGGCATCATAAATCTGTTTTCAAGTCAAATTATCCCGGCTCCACCTAAGTTCCATGCAGCCCATGACTGGGACACCAATATACACACTCCACACACACAAACACACCACACACAAACACACCACACACACACACCACACACCCGCCACACACATACACACCACACACACACACACCACATACACACCACACACACACACATCACACACACACCACACAAACACACACACCACACACACATCACACACACACCACACAAACACACACACACACACACACACACACACACACACAAAGAAACCCACCACTCTAGAGAAGGGTAACTTTCTCAGGAGCAAGTTGCTGGAGGCCTGGTATTTGCGTATTTCCATCAAGGCTCTCGTGCCCGGTCGGAAGCGGCGCTTCTTCGCTGTGCTGCCTGCTGCATCACGCCGCTGTCCCGCTCGCCCCGACCCCCTCGGCCCAGATGATGGAGGTGTGTCTGACCTGTGTCCTAAAGGAAAATAACTCAGTATTGATCAAAGTTCAAACTGTTTTAATCAGTTGTAATGCTAAGTGATGAAAGTCTAACATGTGACGCAGTTTGAGACCAAGGTGAAATTAGTAATGGGTTAGGACAGCAACAGATCATGCTGATGCACTGATAGCACTATGCATAAAAATTCTGAAATGAAATAAATATGGTGTCAATTGGACATAGTCATCTGTAGGCTAGCAATGCTTAGTAATGATGCCTTTGGGCTATCTGCCCCCCCCCCCCCCCCCCCCAAACGAAACAACAACAACAAAACAAATCAACAAACAAATGAAAAACAGCAAACAAACAAAAAACCCAAACCCAACAACACTTACCACCAACAACACATCCAAAACAATCCCCCCCCAAAAAACAACAACAACAACCAACAACAAAAACAACAACAAAAAACATACACCTGACAGTGAAATATTTTGCATTTCTTGTATACGTATAGACCATGCCTATAAAACAGTCCAAAGTACAATTTGTACAAAACAAAAGTCCTGCAATAATAAATTGGTGACACTGACATTAGTGACAAGCTCCTTTACTATGTATGGCCCATCATGTCAAGTGATTCAAGAATGAGGGAGAAAATTCCAGAATCAGTACTCAGTTTAGAAATTCCTGCTCTGACTTTAAGCTTGAGTGGCACAGTTGTGGAAATTAGCAAATTCCTGCTTTGCTCAGAACAGTATTATTATTAATTACTGTAACATATATTACAACTTACAGTGTTAGTGTTGCTCTCATTTTATTAGCACTGTTCATATGTTCAGTAAAGAGACTACGAGTACGAGTAAGACTGATCATAAAACAGAATAAGGTCAATGGTTTGTTGCAAACAACCTGAAGTGGGTGGGTCAAATTCTAGGATGGGGGGAAGGAGGGTGGTGGGGGTGGAGGTGGGGGGGAATCAGAATGAAGTTTTAAGCATTATTTTTTATTTTTTTATTTTGCCACAATTGTTCTTCTACAGTCAGTAATTTCACAGCATTGCTGTAGTACTAGCTTGTCGGGCTTCTACAGTCAGTAATTTCACAGCATTGCTGTAGTACTAGCTTGTCGGGCTGCCTTCTAGTTCTACAGTCAGTAATTTCAAAGCATTGCTGTAGTACTAGCTTGTCGGGCTGCCTTTTTTGGAAGAAATGAGTATGAGAGTAATGAGACATCTTGATCTTGATGTACACTGTAACTGTAAGTGATACGCCAACAGGACCCAATCAATTTTGGGTATATCTGCAGGCAAGGGGAGAGCATTCAATGTTATAGGGGGAGTGAGGGATTTGTGTCTTAAAATTTTCAATCATCTTGCTACTAACTATATTTTGTTCTAAGCTGTTCCAGTCTTCCTTTGGCACAAGCTCTTTGAGTGGAACAATCAAACATGAAAGTAACCAACTGGAGGTTGCTGACATAAATTGTTACATAATTACAAGTAATACAACACATCACGAGTGGCGTTAACCCAACTTGGACCCCTACTTCTGTATGTGCGGCAAGCTTTAAAAAAATTATTAAAAAAAAAGTTCTGGTTGTTGTGTGAAACTGAAAGCGTGGCCGTGCATTCACACAACTTCAAAGTCAAAGATGTCTGTGTTGGGTTTGGTGCACTGTCACATTAACACAAACTAAAGGCGGCGACTCCACTACAAGTACAAGCTGTGTTCACTGCATGGAAAACGAAAGGAAACTCCTACAGACAAAGTAACGGACAACACGTGTTTGATTAAGCGTTATGGGGCGAATGAGACTTTGGTCAAGTGGTACACTGGGAAACAAATGCCAGCCAATATCCGCATGAAGAGTAATTCTGGATTTTTACGCCACTGTCCGAGGATTTAAAAACTGGACGATCACACAGAACAATGAAACAAGAAACCATTAGGTTAATCTCAGATCCAGCGGACGATAATATCTCCTGGCAGGAGCCAGCACAATTAATGAATCGTGACGATGCCGGCAACTGTTAGTGTTACTCAACTTACTGTGTTACTGTTACTAGTGTTAGTCAACTTAGAGCGATGCCAGTGGAGAAACTAAAACTTCTACACATCGACAGGTAGCATAACACAAACAGACCTGATGGTGGAGTTCTGCTAGCGGGGTTTTTCTGCTTACGCCCTGCACCTACTGGCCGCACCATGTTTGAAATACTTTTCAGTCATCTGCCGATGTTCAGAAAAATTCAAAATA
Organism: Alviniconcha strummeri; assembly: GCA_963584105.1. NCBI lineage: Eukaryota > Metazoa > Mollusca > Gastropoda > Provannidae > Alviniconcha > Alviniconcha strummeri. The sequence goes on from OY757551.1 coordinate 21,621,392, forward strand.
CCACGCCAGCAGCCATTTTCCTCGGAGAGGAAAGTTGGAGTTATGTCCCTTGGATTTGTGTTCACTTTAGTATCCTGTCCTCCGATATGTTCACAGGTCTAGTTGGTCTGTTTTGTGGCAGGTCGCCTTTTCTTCTTCTTCTTCTTCTTTTTTAAAAGGTCGGCCTCCCTGACTGGGAATATAAAGTTTGATTTGGCCAGTGTTTTCTCTAGTGAGCCGGTTTGGCCTAGCGGTAAGGCGTTTGGCTGGTAAGCAGAGGGACCTCGGTTCGACTCAGTGAATCTGCTTCAGTTGGCTCTCCTTTCACTTCCAAAACGGGTGTGGTCTGTGGACACTGTCTTGTGACTTTGTCCCTCACAGTTAATAAAACATTAAAATGGCTCTCATCGCTGCCTATCTTAGTGCAGGAGTCATTCTGGTGGTGACAGTGTAGCGATAGGTATATAATCTCCCTCTTCCCCCACCTCCATACCCCTCATTCTCCCCTTCTCCCCGTCCCTAATAAGCCTCATGGTTTCCGAGTGTGGACGTTAAGCACCATGTTTACTTAGTGTTTTCTCTCTTCTTTCTTTCTTCTTCTGCCTAAAATCTCAATCCTTGTGTAAATGAAGTACCGAGTTCTGGGTTTCTCGCTCTCTCTCTCTCTCTCTCTCTCTCTCTCTCTCTCTCTCTCTCTCTCTCTCTCTCTCTCTCTCTCTCTCTCTCTCTCTCTCTCTCTCTCTCTCTCTCTCTCTCTCTCTCTCCTCTCACGCACACACACACATTGACACTGTTTATTTTTTTATGTTTTTTTTAAACCAAAATGAGTTGCGTGTGGTAGTAGTGTAGTAGGGCCGGGAAGAAGCCGACGTTGAGTGAGTCAGTGAAGGTATAACTGATTATGGCCTGAAAGAAGAGACTGAGACCAAGGTGACTGTGACAGACCATGGTTTATTCAGAAACGTTGGTAGTTCACTTTCTCTGTTTATCTCTCTCTCTTTATCTCTCTCTCTCTCTCTCTCTCTCTCTCTCTCTCT
>OY757551.1:21637607-21644411 GCA_963584105.1 Alviniconcha strummeri
TTTGAATGTTTTTAATTTCATGGGGTATCTGAGATGACGAAGTAAACAATTCCACTCTAAAGAGCCCGAAAAGGAGAAACTCGTTTTAAAGATATCAATCCTTGTTCTGGGCAAAAGCTGTTTATTCTCATGAACGTGAAGACGTTCAGAAGGAATCATGAGATCTTTCAGATACCGCGGGGCTTTGCCGTGAACAACCTTTCGCATTAGAACACATTTGTTGAGTAATAGTTAGCATAGCACCTTTGCCGTGAACAACCTTTCGCATTAGAACACATTTGTTGAGTAATAGTTAGCACTGCACCTTTGTTTGTAGTGCATATTAGGAATTGGCATTAAGAATTTTATGGCACGTTTGTGGAGAGAACACAGCTGCTTCATGTGCACACAGGCAAATCCATCCCATGCATTTGAAACATAGTTTATGTGTGACATAATGTGTTCAAAGAAAAAAGCCAGTTTTGCTTTATGGCTGACAGTGTGGCTTAGTTTTCAAAGAAGAAAAATATTTCTAGAAACAGTTCTGTAAATATTGTTAATAATTATGCGTACGCCATTTTAGCTGCTCGTCTACAGTTACTTCAAGTATGTGATGTTCTGAAAACTGCTCTATTGGCGTGGTCTCGAAGTTTAGATTTAAGGAGAGCTGATGTTTCTGTCTCGTCGCCGTCAACATGCATTCCCCCCCCTCCCCCCCACCTCCCCACCCCCACCCCGGATTCAGTGCCATTCGATTTCTGCAACACCATCCACAGATATCATTTAGACTTTGTTGTAAATCCCTATGTATATTAGCTATGTTGTCGTTAGCTGTATTAAGGATGCCATCAGCAAATAAATCACATTGCACAGATGGACGTTTAAGGCACATAGGCGGCAGGTCATTAACAAAGATGCAAAACAAAATAGGGCCTAGGATCGATCCTTGGGGCACTCCGTTTGTTACGGATGTTTATTGGGAGTATGTGCCATTTACAAGTACGCATTGTAGACGACCCTGTAAGTAAGACCGTAAGAAAGTTATACTTGCCATGCTTAAATTGTACGAGGGTGGTTTCTTAAGTAAAATATCAGGATGAACCAGGCCAAATGCCTTGTGAAAGTCGAGAACTACAGCACCTGACATTTGACGATGGTTGAAAGCTGACAGCCAAATATCAGTTAAACTGGTAACCGCAGTTTGACAAGATGTCCACATCGGAAGCCAGACTAGAAGGAATGGAAAAGATGGTATGTTTCTGAAAATAAAAAAGGCAAATGTTTATGAACGTGTCTTTCTAGTGGTTTTGTGAGTACAGAGCCGGCTCCTCAGTACAGTAAGTAGATCAAGCAGCTCAACCGGTTTGGCCCAGCGGTAAGGGATTAGATTGGTAAGCAGAAAGACCTCGGTTCGATTCCGCTTGGCACTCTTTTCTCTTCAAAAGCTGTGGTCTGTGTACACTGTCTTTTGTGACTGTCCCTCACAGTTAATGAAACATTAAAATGGCTGTCATCACCGCCCATCTTAGTGCAGGAGTCATTCTGGTAGTGACAGTGTAGCGATGGGTATATACTCTACCACTCCCCCCCCCCCCCCCACCCCCATAATCCTGATGGTTTCTGCGGACGTTAAGCACAATGTTTACTTACTCCCCTCTCTTCCCGTCCCTGATAAGCCTTATGGTTTCTGTGGACGCTAAGCATCATGTTTGCTTATTTACTGCTCAGCGTTATCGCTCTGACTGAGTGTAGCGTCAGTGACGTATATTACTTGTCCGGCCAGTCACCACTACCTTCCAACCAGACCCGTATCGATCGGAACTATTCTTTAATTACTTGTCCGGTCAGTCACTGTCACTTTCCAACCAGACCCGTATCGATCGGAACTATTCGTTCTCTTTTTCATCGTTTTTAAAATGACGAGTTGATGCTTAATGTCCTCAGATGTCATTTGACATATTAGGGACAAGTTGTGACCAATGCCGAAGCACGGTTCAATAAAAGCCACATACGTAAGGTGTATGCGTGTTTAGCTGTAACCTGCCACCTGCACTTTTGGCAGAATGACCGGGATTTTTTACGTGCTACTGTGGTAACACGGGGGTGGAACGGATACCGAAATAAGAGTCAGCACAGAAAGTCGACCCTGGAGAAGAAAATTCTCCCGCCGTTCCAGCAGGGATTCGAACCCGCGACCTTTCAATCACGAGTCCGGCGCTCTAACCACTGAGCTATCCCCGCCCCCCATCGTTTTTAACCGTTAACTGTTCTTTATGTAGGGGAGTGGGGATGTGGAGTAGAGGGAAAGCAGGTTGTAAGCATGGATGAAGAGTCACAAGTCAGAGGTTGCTATAACATAACTTTTATTTGTACACCAACCAACCAGGAAACAGTGTCTGTTTTAGAAAAGACACAAGCAAACAAAACCTTTAGAACATGAAAGCAAATGTAAAGTCTAAGCAACAGCAATTATCTAAATAATACAGTAACCATGTAGTTTACCTGAAGGTTACTATAATACATGACAAAATGATTAATAATCAAGTACATAAATCGTGTGCTTGACTTACACTGACTTAAAACCTGTACCTCACAGAGTCACGGTGAGTATACAAGAGACGGCCAGTCAATTAACTGATGAACTCTCAGTATAATGAAGTATACAATAAAGTAACAGTGAAGAATGTGGATTATCAGGCTCATTCTTAACTAAACAGGAAGCGTGAGATAATCGTTACAACAGTTCCACTTAAGCACACAGCGAGATGGATAGTGACACGGGTGGCACCTGGATCCATGCCGTGAGCGGGAGGAAGTCAGCCATAAACTGACCAGCTCCAGCCTCGTCAAGTTACTCAAAGCGTTACAGCATGTTACTGTTACAGACTAGCAGAGCATATCCGGCTGTGAACAACGTCAAGCGTCTTACAGGAAGCGGGTAGCGCAGCAAGAATCTAAACTGCTGATCTGGCTGCGCCTGTCTGCTCGGTTAGTGAACAGAGACAAAGACCTAATTACCACCACTAACGCGCATCGCCGGCCAGTTCGGGTACATGCACAAAGACCCGGAAAGGGCTTACAAGCTAAGCAGAGTGAAAGTCTGCGCGCCCAAGACTCGGCCATACAAAAGCCGGATCAAGCAGAAATAACATGTCTCACAGTTTATACAATCACCCCTATGCACTAAACCATATTCAACTAGTAAAATGAACATTCTACAACTATGAAGTCAGCATCTTCCAAGTGTTAGCTATAATATACCACCGATTTCATGTAGAAACATAGATCGGTAGGATACTAAACAAATAAGTTGTGCCGCACAGAGATCTGCACGGCCACGCTGACAAAATATCCATACTTTAGAGGGATAACTTTGCATCGGCAAAGCATCACTCAAACTGAACATCCAACAATGGCAGCATAACATACTAGTTGCATACATTTTGGAAACATCGGTCATCCTGTGGCATAAAAGCTTAAGATATGAACGCACAAACAACGTACTCTGTTGCCACAGCGGCTGCAACCAGGCGGCAATCTGACGCCGAAATTACCCACGTATTCAAGAACCAAAATCAAGGCACGTTGTGAACATGATAACATTATAGACATACATTATTTACATCAATAAGAAACAACAGAACAACAAGCCATAGAAAAATAACTACTTACAGGCTCTCCCTTGATGAAAACATGAACACCGGACGCAACAGTTAAACAAACAACCTGCCTCTGCAGGGACACTGGGGGAAAAGGGACGCTGCCGGCTTTTATGTTGCTTAAAGCCCGTTCTTAACTGGACGAATGTTTGTTCGCCCGAACATACTTCGGACACTTCGACGAACTATGATTCGTTTCTTAATTTGAACATTTATTTCGCCGAATATGGTTCGGACAGTCCAGACTTTACTTCATTCTCAACTGGCTTGTAATGAGATGCAAGCTTCGGCCCGAACTTGCGGCAGACGCGCAGCAGACAGCATGATCGAAAATGTAGGCTAAAGTCAAGTCAGTCAAGTCAGTATACTTTAATCATCCCTCACAGGGTAATTCAACTAAATACTATCTCATTCTGGGTTCTCCGAGACAAGGCTGCGCCTTCCACAAGTCAACACAAGTCAACAAATAAACAAATTCCCTTCGAAGCGAGTGAAGAACCTAGCGACACCGTCAACCATTTTTATTTTTGTTTTTTCTCCATTTACAGGAGAGCTCTGCTCTCAGCCAATCAGAGGCAATGATCGTCCAATAGGGCGAATGTTCCCAGAACATGTTGAGCGAAGGTTTTTGGACCCCGAATATAGCTTCGACGAATACTTCCAACTAGGTTCGCGAAGAAAAGTTGGCAAAAATTAAGAACCGACTAGCATCGCCGAATACTTCCAACTAGGTTCGCGAAGAAACATTCGCCCAATTAAGAACGGGCTTAACGTCCACGGAGGCGGGATGACCTATTAGGGACGGGGACAGAGTGGGAAAGGGGACAGGGTGATTGGCTCGACCGCGGAAACCGCCCGAAAAAGACCGGAGAGACCGTGGACCGCCGCCAGAACAATGGAAGTGTTAAGGCGGTGCCCCCTCGCCATTGCCCAGCGACTTGTGCACTGCGCAATTGCTCTTTCAACTGTTGTGCTGGACAGAGTCACAAAGACAATGTCCGTTGCACCGCTGTTGACGAACAACTTGGACAACTCGAAGCAAAAGACGTCCAACTTGCTCAGCCCAGCTCCACCTCCCTACTCATGATCTCTTCTGTGCAAAAGTGAGGGTCCAGCTCCACCTCCCTCCTCTAAGATCTCTTGATCTTTTGATCTCGCCTGGAACCCTCGACGCTGCCGGCCCAGCACACAACTTTTAACACCTTAGATAACTGGGCCATAAAAACACCACCCAATCAAAAAGGAAAAGGACCGGAAAGAAAAGGTTATAGGGTCATGGCCCAGAACATGTATATAATACACTCGGTTACATCTAAGTGTCGTTTTGTGGCTTGACGAAGGACATTTTTCCGAAAATTTGCATACTGTGTGTCCGTGTCATAATAAATAAGCGTTCTTTTGAACCTTTTTTGTGTTTGGATCTCAGCCCCCTATCGATCGAAATTTCGCCGTTTGCCCTGCTGTGACCCTGACGTGCGTGACAACATCACTTCAGACGGTCAAGTGGCGATAGAGACCGTGATGCAGATAAGTGAAGGGGTCCAGTACGCGATCGCAAGGCTACTTCACGTTGTTGAAGGCTTCCTGTAGGATTGAAAACGAAATAGGCAAATTCATAAGTATAGTCATACAGTGTGTGTGTGTGTGAGAGAGGAGAGAGAGAGAGAGAGAGAGAGAGAGAGAGAGAGAGAGGAGCGTGTGCGCACGTGTGTGTGTGTGTGTGTGTGTGTGTGTGTGTGTGTGTGTGTGTGTGTGCGCGCGCGCGCAAACAAAACAAAATAAGTAAAAAATATAATTCAACATTAAATACACACAAGCGCTTGCGCACACACATACACACACACACGCACGCACTGACACACACACATACATACACACACACACACACACACACACACACACACACACACACACACACACACACACACGTGCGCGCGCGCAATCTCTTTCTCTCTCTTTCACACACACACACACACGTATACACACACACACACACACACACACACACACACACACACACACACACACACACATACACACACGTACACGTATGCCACGCACACACGCACTGACAATATATATATATTCACACACACGCACATAATTACATGCACATTCGTGCGTACGTACCATACACACACACACACACACACACACACACACACACACACCACACACACACACACACCACTGCACAACCCTGGCCCAGCTTGCCCACAATCAGGGCTACCCCCAGCAAAGCCGTCTATTTTAAAATAGACGGGCTTTGATCCCCAGGTCTGACCGGGCAAAACCCAAGTGACCCATTCATACATTTCCTTCTTCCCATGGCCGACGGGGAGTGACCTTAGACCCGTGACCTTGGCCTCTGACCCACAGACCTATGGGAAGCACTTGTTCAAGAAGTTGGAAAGGAACGGAAGGATGGGGTGGGATCACTGGTGGGGGAGGGTGGGGGGAGATGAAGGGGAGGGAGGGAGGGGGCTGTTCAAGCCTTTTGTATTCCTATGGTCTTTGCTTCCGGTCGGGTATGTACCATTCAGAGGGGGGGGGGGGGAGAGCGAGAGAGAGAGAGAGAGGGGGGAGAGAGAGAGAGAGGAGGAAGATGATGATGATGATGATGATAATTTGCGAGAGAGAGAGAGAGAGAGAGAGAGAGGAGAGAGAGAGAGAGAGGAGAGAGAGAGAGAGAGAGAGAGAGAGAGAGAGAGAGACAGAGACAGAGACAGAGAGACAGAGAGACAGAGAGAGACAGAGAGAGACAGAGACAGAGACAGAGACAGAGAGACAGAGAGACAGACAGACAGAGACAGAGACACAGAGAGACACAGAGAGAGACTGAGAGAGACAGAGACAGAGACAGAGAGAGAGAGAGAGACAGACATAGACACAGAGACAGAGACAGAGAGAGAAGGAGACGGAGACAGACAGACAGAGAGAAACAGAGAGAGAGAGAGAGGAGAGAGAGAGAGAGAGAGACAGAGACAGAGACAGAGACAGAGACAGAGACAGGACAGACAGACAGACAGACAGAGACAGAGACAGACATCCAGACAGAGAGAGACAGAGAGAGAGAGGGAGAGGAGAGAGAGACAGACAGAGAGAAACAGAGAGAGAGACAGAGACACAGAGAGAGACAGAGACAAAGAGAGAGAGAAATACAAAA
>OY757551.1:21644611-21662408 GCA_963584105.1 Alviniconcha strummeri
AGGAAAGAGAAGACAGCTAGATGTGTTGTCAGTGGCGAGTAAAGCCGATCACTGTGTAACACATTTTTCGTGCAAGACAGTCACCGAGGGCTTACCGACAGGTGACAATTTAAAAGGCGTTTAAATGCACATGATGTTAATGAGCAGTGTCAGAAGAACTGGTCTTCTCAATTTCCGCAACAACAAAAAACATTTTGTTGTTGTTGCTGTTTTCTGATTGTAATTTTTCATTCTGACTATTCTTTTCTTCTGGTTCTTTACTTATCTATTTAGCATTCTGTTGTTGTTTTCCAAACAAACAACAACAAAACAAAAAACGCATTCTGACTATTCTTTTCTTCTGGTTCTTTACTTATCTATTTAGCATTCTGTTGTTGTTTTCCAAACAAACAACAACAAAACAAAAAACGCACTCCATTATTTTGAGCTAAAAATAGTTGATCATCCTTTTTTAGATCGATGCACTGCGTTATTAAAAGTCATTAAAGGTCCACTCCACACAGACCAACTCTTCAGAATACCCACCTCAACAACAACAACAAAAGTGACAAAAATTAAAATAAAATTCTGTGACTTGTAGGCAAAAGTCAGAGCTTGTGGTGTGCTTTCTAACCGTGACATGAAAGCGCTGGGCTAGAACGATTCTGGTGACGTCAGACGTCAGACTAAAACGCCTGGAACTACGAGTGCGCAAGAAGAAGAAGAAGAAGAAGAAGAAGAAGAAGAAGAAGAAGAAGAAGAAGAAGAAGGACAACAAAAGAGCATCAAGGTGACGGTGACAAATTGTAAAACCGATATTAATATCAACATCAAGGGTGTTTACGATCCCCTCCCATCGGCACACCCCTTGTTGTTAAATAAAAAGTACGGGTCGTCTTTTCACCTGGAACACACACATTCTATCGAGGAGAAATTTATGTTCTATAAAAATCCGAGAAAACTGCAGTTGCTTTACGGTCTAGCTGGTTTCCTCTGCCTGTGACATTGATGATATCTGATTTTTCTTTAACAACTCATGCAAAGCTACGGTATTTAGGGTTAGTCCATCAGAAAGAGAAAACTGATGTTCAATAAGGCAGATGTTAGTATTCAAAGCATGCAGAAATCTTGCGCCTCCGTATCTTAAACATCTTTTTATCTGATTGTTCCAACACTCGCGCCACGTCTTGTTCATAAGTCTGCCCAAAAATAAAATAGACCTTTATAATATAGATCTAGCTTCTCATTTTCAGGCGCATCCCATTGGAATTGTATTGCAACTCAAAATAATGTCATGCAATTTGCTAATCAGCTTCAAAGCACAGCTCTACATATGGTTCAAAAGTAGAATGTCATCCCCCCCCCCACCACCCCCCACCCCCCACCCCCACCCCCACACACACACACGGATGGGCTCGGACGCTGATTGTCGTTACTGTGTGCAAGCCAGTTCCCGGTAATTGTTACTAACAAAACTAAGTCTTGAAACTAAACAAAACACCAAGGGGACAGTTTCAAATAATAATCCTTTACGTTTTTATTTTAAAGTATAATATTCTACCCGTTGAACCATTTGTTTTGTTTGTTTGTTTGTCAGGAAGGCTAGTTCCTTTGAAACAAAAAGCATTCAGTTTAAAGTTTTGATTACTATATGTTGTATATGTTGGACATAACAAAACAAAACAAAACAACACACACACACACACACACACACACACACACACACACACACACACACACACACACACACACACACACACACACACACACACACGCACGCACACACACACACACACACACACACACACACACACACACACACACACACACACACACACACACGCACACATACACACACAAACAAAAGAAGGAGAGAGAGAAAGCTAAGTTCCTTTAACAGTTGGAAAATGCATGTGTCTGGTTGGTGATGGGTGGGCGGGGTGGCGGGTGGCGGGAGGGGGGAACGGTTGCAGCAGTCGGGGGGGTGGGGGGGGGGGGGTTAGCCCTTGACTTATAGTAATGAGAAATGTAGACAGACGTAAGTGCTGCATTCATTGTAGTTTCGCAAATTATGCACTTTAGCCCCCCAAGCCAACCTCCTCCCCTTTTAATAAATATACGGTGCAGTAAAGTTAACTTGCAGCAATAAAATAAAGCCTTTCTGGGTAATCTGATACTTCTGAAAGCTGCACGGTAATATTGCAGTGTTCCACTTATTTTTACGGCGGTTACGTGATCATCTGCCCCCTAACTTTGCGGAAAACCATAAAAGGCCGTGATACCCTTAAGCCCGTTCTTAACTGGGCAAATGTTTGTTCGCGAACCTAGTTGGAAGTATTCGACGAACCTAGCTGGTTCTTAATTGGGCGAACTTTTCTTCGCGAACCTTGTTGGGAGTATTCGTCGAACTGCGACGAAGCTATAATTATTCGGGGTCCAGAAAGCTTCGCTCAGCATGTTCGGGGAACATTTGCCCTATTCAATGAACATTGCCTCTGACTGGCTGAGAGCAGAGTTCTCCTGTGGATGAAGAAGAAATTAAAAAATGGATGACGGTGTCGCTAGGTTGTTCACTCGCTTCGGAGGGAATTTGTTTATTTGTTGACTTGTGGGAGGAGCAGCCTTGTCTCGGGGACCCAGAATGAGATAGTAGTTAGTTGAATTACCCTGTGAGGGATGATTAAAGTATCTTGACTTGACTGGACTTTAGCCTACATTTTTGATCTTGCTGTCTGCTGCGCGTCTGCCGCAAGTTCGGGCCGAAGCTTGCATCTCATTACAAGCCAGTTGAGAACGAAGTAAAGTTCGTCGAACTGTCCGAACCATGTTCGGCGAACTAAAAGTTCAATTAAGAAACGAATCATAGTTCGTCGAACTGTCCGAAGTATGTTCGGCGAAAAAACATTCGCCCAGTTAAACCACCCTGGGGGTGTCAGTTCTATGCTAAAATCTGTGTAACATACAGTGGAGCGTTTTGCTTGGCAACACACACTCCTTTTGCTGATTTTGTGTGTGTGTGTGTGTGTGTGTGTGTGTGTGTGTGTGTGTGTGTGTGTGTGTGTGTGTGTGTGTGTGTGTGTGTGTGTGTGTGTGTGTGTGTGTGCGCGTGTGTCACTATTATCATTAAAAAGAAAAAGAAAAAAAAAAAGCTACTTTATTTTCATCCGTGGCGTCAAAGACACTTTGGTGACGTCAAACTAAAACCCTGGGAAAGAGTGCAAAACGCGGGAAAGAGCCCTTGAAAAAAACGTCAGTGACGCCGACAACTTAATTGATTGATTGATATTAAACCATCTTTCTGTACTCTCTCTCTCTCTCTCTCTCTCTCTCTCTCTCTCTCTCTCTCTCTTCCTTCTCTCTCTCTCTCTCTCTCTCTCTCTCTCTCTCTCTTATACGGCAAATCATGTTTCTCTTCTTCTTTCGAGTCAAATTTCAACATGATGAAGACAGGCATTTTAGTGGATGCTGGGTTATTCAATTGTTTCCAACATCCACCGAACTCTGACATGGACTACAAGATCTTTAACGTGAGTATGTGATCTTTTTGCATGCGTATACACCTCGGTTGGTGGATTTTCGTACAGTGTGTACAGAAGTCAACTGAAGAACTCTCATGGCGGGTGCAAAGCCTAGCACGTAACGGTCAGCCATCCATTTGGTGACCAGGGGCCTTAACTATGAATCGAGCATAAAGCGGTAGGCTGGCCTAAATCTCAAGGCTATTGACAATGGTAACCCGCGGGACTACACCAAAGGCCGGGCCGAACCTCGGGCCTAAACAGCCGATATTTAGGCTATAGTGATTTCGCAGGCCCGGACTGCTTTTAGCCTTGTTATGCCTTCGAAAGTTGGTTTTTCTTGTTATTTTTGTTCATTTTTTGCTGTTGTTGCGTCTTTACGTCTAAATCCAGCGGCTTCTCTCTCTCTCTTATTTTTTCTCTTTTATATATATTTTAAATCATCAAGACTGTGTGTTTTGATTGTTCGTATTTTACTACTGGAACACTCACACGAGATGATATCGACATCTTTCGTTTAATTCGTCAAATGAGTACTAGATGTTCGTCGGCCAAAGCTCTTTCATTTTGGAGGGAACAAAGGTCGCACTAGCCGAGCGACGCAGGCTGATTAATGTGATCGTACGATTTAATGTTTGCAAATTATTATGAGAGCAAGTTTGCTTAACGATTCTCACTTGATTTATTTTCTTGTTATTTAAATTCATCTGCGTAGACTACCTGATTTCACTGCGTCATCGCTTGGGTGTTGCAGAAGTAAAACATGGCGAATCACATCCAGAATCGGGGCCTGCCAGGCATGCCTTCACCTAATGTTTATGTTTACCGATGTTTGCGCGTGCGAAATACGTCGCAGGGAAGTGAACGAAGCGTGTCGGTGCGCAAGCCCAGATGGGATTGCCCCGTCTAAAGTTAGCACAAGCGATGACACGTGTGATGACCACTTTCTTATCAGCGCGAAGTCAGTGACTCTCTTGTCTCGAACATTGTCTGTGTCCATGTATACGCACTTTGCCTAACTCAAAGTCTCGGACTCTAAATCAGGGACTTTGGTTTAGGCCTGGCCTACCATAGGCCCGATTCATAGTTAAGGCCCGAAGCTTTGGCTTTTGAGAACGATTACTCTTGGTCTGCGCCAATGACTCACCTGTTTCAAGCAGCCGAAGGTTTATTCGACCCTGAGAAGGATATATATATTATATAGAGAGAGATAACACCCCGAGCATCGCTTTCTTTTTTGTGAGTCGGTTTGGCCTAGCGGTAAGGCGTTTTGATTCCGCTTCGGTTCTTTGTCTTCAAAGGTTTTGGTCTGTGGACACTGTCTTGTGACTATGTCCCTTACAATTAATGAAACATTAAAAGGGCTTTCATCACTGCCCATCTTAATGCAGGAGTCATTCTGGTGGTGACAGTATAGCGACAGGTATATAATTCCCCCCCCCCCCCCCCCCCCCCACCGTCCCTAATAAGCCTTATGGCTTTTGTAGACGTTAAGCATGGCACCATATTTACTTTATTGCGTCGCTTTCCGGCACCTTTCACCAAAACTCTGCCAGAAATAATTACGTCAATGAAAGGGCGAAAGGTCTAGGCACTAATAAGACTGTGAAATCAACATAACGTCCAAGCAAACACGCAAACATGAGGCGCGTCCGCCGCGGGTATAAAAAAAGAGTTCCGTCTCGATTCGAACGATTTCGATTTTATTTGTGCTGGTGTTTTCTTTTTCTTTCATGATGCTTTACGTTCACAGAGGCCATAAGGCTTATTAGGGACGGGACCCCAGGACGGCCACCTCGACTTCCACGCAGTTCCTGAGCACAGTGCTGACGTAAGCTACGTGGGCCGTTACAAAAGAAACACCGGATGTAACTGGGTTGTCTCTTTCAAACTTACTGCCATTTCAGCACCAACGAAAAGCTGTTCGTTAGCTGACTTTTTTTTTCCTTCTCCAAGACCTATGGCGTGATCAATTATGGCAGTGGTTGGAGGAAGGATGTAATCAATTATGGCCGTGGCTGCAGGAAGGATGTAATCAATTATGGCAGTGGCTGCAGGAAGGATGTAATCAATTATGGCCGTGGCTGGAGGAAGGATGTAATCAATTATGGCCGTGGCTGGAGGAAGGATGTAATCAATTATGGCCGTGGCTGGAGGAAGGATGTAATCAGTTATGGCCGTGGCTGGAGGAAGGATGTAATCAATTATGGCAGTGGCTGGAGGAAGGATGTAATCAGTTATGGCAGTGGCTGGAGGAAGGATGTAATCAATTATGGCAGTGGCTGGAGGAATTATGGCCGTGGCTGGAGGAAGGATGTAATCAATTATGGCAGTGGCTGGAGGAAGGATGTAATCAGTTATGGCAGTGGCTGGAGGAAGGATGTAATCAGTTATGGCCGTGGCTGGAGGAATTATGGCCGTGGCTGGAGGAATTATGGCCGTGGCTGGAGGAAGGATGTAATCAATTATGGCAGTGGCTGGAGGAAGGATGTAATCAATTATGGCCGTGGCTGCAGGAAGGATGTAATCAGTTATGGCCGTGGCTGGAGGAAGGATGTAATCAATTATGGCCGTGGCTGGAGGAAGGATGTAATCAATTATGGCAGTGGCTGGAGGAAGGATGTAATCAGTTATGGCAGTGGCTGGAGGAAGGATGTAATCAATTATGGCAGTGGCTGGAGGAATTATGGCAGTGGCTGGAGGAAGGATGTAATCAATTATGGCAGTGGCTGGAGGAAGGATGTAATCAATTATGGCAGTGGCTGGAGGAAGGATGTAATCAATTATGGCCGTGGCTGGAGGAATTATGGCAGTGGCTGGAGGAAGGATGTAATCAATTATGGCAGTGGCTGGAGGAAGGATGTAATCAATTATGGCCGTGGCTGGAGGAATTATGGCAGTGGCTGGAGGAAGGATGTAATCAATTATGGCAGTGGCTGGAGGAAGGATGTCGTAAGCCAGTGTTTGGAGTTTGTATATTTCCTAGTCAGGACTTGCCGAAGTACTAGGAACAAGCAACAGCCGGTACTGACAACCCGGTACTAGATCATTTTCATAATTCCTTTTATTAGAACAGTAATGTTTAAGAGGGGGACCTCAGGAAGAGGATTTAAAAAAAATGTGATATGCATAGCTTATGTCAGTGGGATTTCTCATGTATTTATTTATGAATGACATTTTTACCTGGATGTTTGCTGTCGTTGTAATCTGATGGTGTTTTATGATTGGTGTGAATGTGTGATTAGTGTACTTGGCACCACAAAACATTCCTAGTGCAATTGCATTGACACTTTGCAATAAAGTTGTGTTGTACTGTACTGTAAAATGTGTGATTAGTGTACTTGGCACCACAAAACATTCCTAGTGCAATTGTATTGACACTTGGCAATAGAGTTGTGTTGTATTGTACTGTAAAAGCAAGTCATTGTTATTATAGCCACAGTAGGAATCCCCAAGTAACTATAAATCTCTCCTTTTGACTGGCTCACACAGTTAGTAGCATACTTGCGTCAAAAGCACATAACTCTTTGTTTTTTGTTTTGTTTTTAGTGCTTTATTTTTCCTTATTATTATTTATTATTGGGACGCTCAGCATTCTTCAGTCACAGTTCATTGACAAACGTTTCAAGAAAACCGAAAATTATGAACAGAATGTGGTGTTACTGTTGTTTTTATTTACACTAGACTTTATTTTTCCTCGCGGGAAATTCGGGTCGCCTTACCTGATAAGGCACAGCAGTTGCCGTTAGCAGCGCTACCCATTCCTACCAGTGTGTGCAGTATCTTCCTGTGTACAAACTATGGTATGGCTGCCAGTGTTTGGGATTTTTAACGTACGCACAGATGTTGATGCATGCGATTGCACACGGGGGCTGTACGGACACCGTCAGAAAGTCGGCACAGGAAAGTTGACTCTGGGAGAAAAATATCTTGCCTCACCGGACTCGAACCCGCGTCACTATCATAGTCTGGCTTTTCCGTCGGACTGTCTGCCCACCGAGCCTGTCCCTGCGCCCTAGGTACTAATTATATCTACATCAGTGGTAAATGTGGCCATATAATAATAAATAGTCCTTTTGACACTCGGCTGCAAAGGCTTCCAAGCGTCAAAAACACACAAGTAACTTGAATCAGTAAGTAACTTGGTGTTTTACGCCCAGCCAACCAGTACGGTTGTATCAGGGCGAAAAAGCAGAAAAATGTAATGTCCACACAACTGTAATCATTACAACATTGATTGTTATGCAGTTATACGCTTTTCGTGTTCCTTACAGCGGCTTAGGTAGGTCAGAAGTACATAATTAGGTTGGAATCAGCGAGATATTCACAATTATGTTAAATTATGTGGACATAATTACAATTATGTGCTTTTGACCCATTGAAGCCGCCACGCAAACGCTTACGCAGCAGTGTAGTGAGCAGTGAGGGGAAGGGCGAGACTAGCTGGGAGTGCAGCTCTGTGAGTATAATGAGCAGCAGTGTAGTGAGCAGTGAGGGGAAGGGCGAGACTAGCTGGGAGTGCAGCTCTGTGAGTATAATGAGCAGCAGTGTAGTGAGCAGTGAGGGGAAGGGCGAGACTAGCTGGGAGTGTAGCTGGCAGTTTGATCTGTGTGTATAATGAGATAGTATCGAATGCACTGAGCAAAGTCTCTACTTCTAGATAACTGATTGTTAATTACTGAACGTGCAGACACCAGCTGGGCAAGGGGGAGATAACCTCGTACTCTGTCTGTCTCTCTATCTGTCTGTCTGTCTGTGTATTGTACGAAATAAGATAACACTAAAACACAAAACACTGTAAAGTGAAAGGAAACAAGGCAGGTATAGTGACAAAAACGGTCAAGCAAATCTAATCAACTTAAAAATAATAAATCTAAGTAAAACAGTGCAATAGAAAAAGAAGGGGGGGGGGGGGGGGGGGGAGTTTTATTTCTACATCGGTCAGTGTGATTCGACCAAACATTTAATACAGGGAAAACAGATCATCAAAAACATCAACATCAAACAGCTCTTTGACTTTGTGTCTCTCATCAGTAGCTTAGCAAGGACTAGCTGCTAGACAGGTTTTGACTGAACAAAGCTACAATCCTTGCAAAATAGTTTTCAGGTTAGATCTCTCTCTCTCTCTCTCTCTCTCTCTCTCTCTCTCTCTCTCTCTCTCTCTCTCTCTCTCTCTCTCTCTCGGCTTTTTCAATCCATCGCATTAACATATTTTGTCAGTTTTGAACGTCTCCTATGTAAAATTCGCTTGTTGGAAGCTGTAGGCCTATTACTGTCTAGTGATATGTTTCCGTGACTGAAAAGCTTTAAAGCTACAGTCATCACTCACTAAAGCTGTAATGCTCCAGTCATCATTCTTTAAAGCTGTAAAGTTACAGTCATCATTCACTAAAGCTACAGTCATCATCTCCTTAAAACTGTAAAGCTACAGTTATCATTCACTGAAGCTACAGTCATCATTCCTTAAAACTGTAAAGTTACAGTCATCATTTACTAAAGCTACAGTCATCATTCCTTAAAACTGTAAAGTTACAGTCATCATTCACTAAAGCTACAGTCATCATTCCTTAAAACTGTATAAAGTTACAGTCATCATTCACTAAAGCTAGAGTCATTATTCACTAAGGCTGTAAAGCTTGAGTCATCATTCATTCAGATCGAGGTTCTGCTCGGAACCAGAAAATATTATAGCGATGTGAAGTCTAGTTGCCATTGTCAGAAGCGCTTAAGGATCAAACGTCATAGACTGGAGGTGAAGTGTTCGACAAGTGTAGCCGGAATAATAACACTACCATCAACACTGATCAAGTCGAGTCTGGTTCCCACACTCATTGAGCAGCTCCAACTTTCCCACACCTGTGAAGGCCCCGCCAGCACACCAGCAAACTCCGAATTCCACAGCGAACGTCACTACGCCCCCGCCCCCACCCCCCAAGGCATTCATTGAGGTTCTTGAATTAACCCTTTGAAAGCCATACCTATCGCCCTGTCAATCACTCACTCACGCAACCCGGCAGCCAGCCCCCTATCGGCTTGTTTAAATAGGTCAACGCCGAGTTGTCCGAGTTGTGAGCCAGTTTAGCCTAGCGGTAAGGCGTTATGTGAGCCGGTTTGGCCTAGCGGTAAGGCGTTATGCTGGTAAAAAGAGGGACCTCGGTTCGAATCCGCTTCGGCTCTCCTCTCTCTTCAAAAGTTGCGGTCTGTGGACATTGTCTTGTGTCTTTGTCCTTCGCTATTATGAAACATTAAAATGGCTCTCATCGCTGCCCATCTTAATGCAGGAGTCATTCTGGTGGTGACAGTGTAGCGACAGGCATATGATCTCCCTCTTCCCCCACCTGCATACCCCCTTCCCCTTCTCCCTGTCCCCAATAAGCCTCATTGTTTCTGTTGACGTTAAGCACCCTGTTTACTTACTTGCTACCCTAGCGTCTTGTAGTTAAACGGCTTTTTTTCTTCTTTTCTTTGTGTGTGGTGATGATGATGATGAGTTGATGCTTAATGTCCTCAGATGTCATTTGACATATTAGGGACAAGTTGTGACCAATGCCGAAGCACGGTTCAATAAAATCCACATACGTAAGGTGTATGCGTGTTTAGCTGTAACCTGCCACCTGCACTTTTTGGCAGAATGACCGGGATTTTTTACGTGCTACTGTGGTAACACGGGGGTGGAACGGATACCGAAATAAGAGTCAGCACAGAAAGTCGACCCTGGAGAAGAAAATTCTCCCGCCGTTCCAGCAGGGATTCGAACCCGCGACCTTTCAATCACGAGTCCGGTGCTCTAACCACTGAGCTATCCCCGCCCCCCATTGTGTGTGGTGATGTGGGGCTTCATATCCTCGGATGTCGGGTTGACATATTAGGGTCAAACTGTAAGAAACTCTTAAAAGTAAAGGTGAGTGGGGGGGGGGGGGGGGTGAGAGTCGCTTTGGCTTCCGTACGTGTAACCATGTCCGGAGGGCAGCAAGGCGCCTACTGCTGGATAAAAAATACATTTTGTCGTCGGGGGTACATTTCACTGCGGATAAAAAACGACGACCACCTGCTCACAGCTGTAGATGGGCCTATAATGAGGGCAGCATACATTAAAAACTGTTAATCCATTCAGCTTTTGTTAAAGGAAGAAACTTTGTTAAAGGAAGAAACCTTAAAAAAGCTGATTATGGTTTAGAGATTCTTCTCCCCAGCCACGCAGCCGGGGAGCGACGCAGTCGGTCGCCATTCCAGTTTCAACATGCGTGATATGTTCTGGGCGACAACGACGCGCCTGCTACTGTTTAAAAATCCATTGTTCGGACAGAAGTCTATTTTCAGTTAAAAGGAGACAAAAAGTCTCGTGGCCTTAAAAACTTAGGCATATGGGTAGTCATAATATGCAAAAATCGCAGTTGAAAAAAAGGAGACAAAAAGTCTCGTGGCTGTGAAAAGCAACAGCCACATAGGCATTTGGATATTGATACTATGCAAAAGTCGCATAGTAATCTTACATAGGTTAGTAACATATTATGGGGTTTGTTATTATTTAAGGAGAGAAGAGTAAGGCACTTGCCGCGCTGGGGCGTTGGAGCGTTGGTCACGCTCGGCAAGCACGGCGGGGGGTTAGCGGCGTTCAGGGAGCTGAACGCAGCGCTTCCTCCACCGAGCCCTGTCGTCAATGGAGGTCACCCTTCGCTTCCCCCAACCCCGGGGACGAGCCCCGGCAGGTCACGGGGGAGCGGTGGGTGACGCAATGCGGACGTCACGGGGTCTTTTACATGCTACTGCAGTAACACGGGGGAGGAATGGATACCGAAATGATCAGTGTTTAACGTCGAGTTACTGGTGAGTGTCCGAAGATCTACAGGCGAGATCGCAGGAGGTGGGGTAAAGAGGGAGACTACACTGTCACCACCAAAATGATTCCTGCATTCAGATGGGCAGCGATGAGAGCCATTTTAATGTTTCATTCATTGTGAGTGGCAGAGCGGTCTCAAAGACACAGTGTCCATAAATCACAACAGTGCTAAGAGAAAGGAGAGCCGAAGCGCAATCTAACCGGTCTTTCTACTTACCAACCTAAAGCCCGTTCTTAAATGGGCGAATGTTTGTTCGCCGAACATACCTCGGACAGTCCTTAATTGAACTTTTAGTTCGCCGAACATGGTTCGGACAGTTCGACGAAATTTACTTCGTTCTCAACTGGCTTGTAATGAGATGCAAGCTTCGGCCCGAACTTGCGACAGACGCGCAGCAGACAGCATGATCGAAAATGTAGGCTACAATCCAGTCAAGTCAAGTCAATATACTGTAATCATCCCCCACAGGGTAATTCAACTAACTACTATCTCATTCTGGGTCCCCGAGACAAGGCTGCTCCTCCCACAAGTCAACAAATAAACAAATTCCCTCCGAAGCGAGTGAACAACCTAGCGACACCGTCATCCATTTTTATTTCTTCCTCATCCACAGGAGAGCTCTGCTCTCAGCCAGTCAGAGGCAATGTTCGTCGAATAGGGCGAATGTTCCCAGAACATGTTGAGCGAAGCTCTTTGGACCCCGAATATAGCTTTGTCGCAGTTCGACGAATACTCCCAATTTGGTTCGCGAAGGAAAGTTCGCCCAATTAAGAACCAGCTAGGTTCGACGAATACTTCCAACTAGGTTCGCGAACAAACCTTCGCCCAATTAAGAACGGGCTTAACGCCTTACCGCTAGGCCAAACCAGATCACAACCCCCCCACCCACCCACAAAAGCGGCGTCTTTTACCACTCTTCAATTTAAATATTGACCAGGAAGTCTGTTTGGGAAATTCAGAGCTCAGGAGCTGTGTGAAAGTGGAGGTGGCCGTCCCGTTCCTAATAGTCCTTAAAGGACAAGTCTAAGGTTAGGGGTGATTTTTGACACGATTTCCGCTAAAGCTCGCTGAGAACGATGATGTAGGTGAAACTGTGATCTGAGGGTTAAAAATGCAAGAAAAAAGGCATTTTCTGTCGTACCGAAAGCGTCGCCATGACGCCCAAATCACGTGACCATATGCCTACTACGTCACTCTGGGGAGTCGCTGCAAAATGGCCAACTCGAGCTCCGAAGACGAAACTGATACTTTGCCCGAGAGACCCACAAGGATACAGCCGTATCAGTTTCAGCCTGTCAGGCAGGATTTTGAGAGAGTACCGGAACATCGTGTCAGCTCCGAAGCAAACCCCATGCGGTATTCCATGGGGTTTGCGAAATCGCACTCACTGAAGTGCTCGCTACACAAATGGGCGTGATGCGGCGCAGCAAGAAAGTCAGCTCGTTTGAATTGTATAAACTTAATCCACTTTCGCCTCACTGCGGGTCGATTGCGCATTGTTATACCTGGGGTCGTCTGCGAATTGTTACAGTTCGCGGCAACACAGTAAGCCGGCATAGTTAACTTTTTTGTCGACCACACGCATACACAGTTTACTGAAGAATCTAAGATGGCAACTGCACTGACTCCCCAGACTGACGTCACTTCCGGGGAAGCCTACAGAAAATAAAATCGATTAAAAACCCAATTAAACTTTTTTCTTTTTTCTTTTTTAAATTAAATCTGAAACTAGTGACTCATTTGTCAATCATTTCGATGGTCATTTTGCATACTTAAAAACCTTGGAATTTTCCTTTAAGGTCTCTGTGGCCGTAAAGCAACATTGAGTTTGAACTGTTTGGAAAAGGGGAGACCACCCTCGCTGATTGAGGCGCGACGCCTTAATCACAGCAGGACGGCACCAGTAAAGAGATTAACTCTTACGCAACGGCTGCCCGCCGCGTCAGTCGTGACGTGCAAAATCTGTTGGCCCAGGTGGGAGGGACAAGGGGGCCGGCGTGACGCAACCCTCCTCCCGCTGCTGACCGATGGCGGCTGCTGGGGAGGATCAAAGGTGGTCGTGTCGGGCTGGGCAGGGAGGGGTGGGGAGAGTGGGCAGGGGGGGATTTCCCCCCGTGAGGACCATTGTCCGAGGCCTCTGCACACCATGCTGGCAGGATCAAAGCCGCTGCTCTTGGGAGCAATCAGTGACAGGCCTCGGCTTGGGTACCATCAAACAGCCCCCTTTCTGACTAATGAGACCGCAGGGGAGTGAAGCCAACGTCCAGCACTTCCTCCCTGGCCTCTCGTCGCCCCCCCCCCCCCCCCCCCCCCTTTTGCTGGTTCGTTCGTTAAGCTTGTTTAACCTCGAGCACATTCCAAGCCTCGCTTTCGGAGTTTTCCAAGGAGGAAAGATCCTTCTTCTAATGTTACTTTACGTTCACAGACAGTCGAGGTGGCCGTCCTGGCTCTCCGTCCCTAATAAGCCTTATTGTTTCTGTGCACGTAAAGCAACATTTAAAAAGAAAGAAAAAAAGAAGAAGAAGAAAACAAAAACAGTCCACACTGAGCTTAGGAGCTGTGTGAAAGTCGAGGTGGTCATCCTGGGGCCCCCGTCCCTGATGTCCATTCGGTCTCTGTGGACGTAATGCAACAATGAACCTGACTGAACCACCAAACTCAGGAGCTGCGTGGAAGTCGAGGTGGCCGTCCTGGGGCCCCCGTCCTTATTAGTCCGTACGGTCTCTGTGGGTGTAAAGCAACAGTTGAAGACCACCAGAATGAATCCTGCATCAGATGGGCATCGATGAGAGCCATTTGAATGTTTCATTATTTGTGAGAGGCAAAGCCACAAAGACAGTGTCCAAAAACCCAGCGATCGTACAGCTAAAGCAATGACTGTGTAGCTAGACGTCCTTTGAAAGGAAACATGGTGCTTAACGTCCACAGAAACCCTACGCGACGACCTTTGAAAGGAAACATGGTGCTTAACGGCCACAGAAACCCTACGCGACGACCTTTGAAAGGAAACATGGTGCTTAACGTCCACAGAAACCCTACGCGACGACCTTTGAAAGGAAACATGGTGCTTAACGTCCACAGAAACCCTACGCGACGACCTTTCACCATGCAACCACACATTTGAAGAGACAGAACAGCCGAAGCGCCGGAATCGATCCCGGGTCCTTTCGCTTACCGCCAGGCCAAACCGGCTCAGACTGGAGTGTGGCTGTTTGACTGAGTTCGCGTTCAATCAAACATGGGGTTACTTCACGTCCACAGAGACGGCCACCTCGACTTTCACACAGCTCCTGAGCTCTGAATGTAGTGTAGCTGTAAGTAAGTAAACATGGTGCTTAAAGTCCACTAAAACCATAAAGCTTATCACTTAGAGGCGGGGAGAAGGGGGTATGGAGATGGGGAGTTAGGGGGGTATGGAGATGGGGAGTGAGAGGGGTATGGAGATGGGGAGTGAGGGGGGTACGGAGATGGGGAGTGAGGGAGACTACGTATCTGTCGGTACACTGTCACCATCACAATGACTCCTGCATTAAGATGGGGAGTGAGGGAGACTACGTATCTGTCGCTACACTGTCACCGTCACAATCACTCCTGCATTAAGATGGGGAGTGAGGGAGACTACGTATCTGTCGCTACACTGTCACCGTCACAATGACTCCTGCATTAAGATGGGGAATGAGGGAGACTACATATATGTCGGTACACTGTCACCATCAGAATGACTCCTGCATTAAGATGGGGAGTGAGGGAGACTACATATCTGTCGGTACACTGTCACCATCAGAATGACTCCTGCATTAAGATGGGCAGCGATGAGAGCCATTTTAATGATTCATTAATCTGTTGTGAGGGACAAAGTCACGAGACAGTGTCCACAGACCACAGCTTTTGAAGAGGAATGAGAGCAGAGGGGGATTTGAACCGAAGTCTCTGCTTACCAGCCTGACGCCTTACCGCTGGGCCAAACCGGCTCACAGTGTGTGTAGCTGCGATGAGAATGGGGTTTAATGCGCTCCGCAGATGTCGGGTATGACATTAGGGACAACAACTGAGGTGTGTGGGTCCTGCCTCCTCCTCTTCACCCCTTCAGGGCAGTTGACTGCCTCCACCCGTATCCCATTACATTACGGCACGGGAGTAACTCTAGCACTGACACCGCCGTAGCGTACTGTTTGTGGTTCCCGCGTCAAGTTGACCACAAAAGTGTCACTGGACGGGAGTCTGCAGCTACCAACATTCATTCCTTCCCTCTTTCATTCCTTCATTCGTTCACTCGTGTAGTCATTTGTTCCTTGCTTTCGTTTCTTTGTGCACTGACACGTACAAAGTGTCCAAGGGTCGTGTCCCATTAAGCATGTCAGGAATTAATGACGCGGTGACCCAGCGTTCAGTCAGTCGCACAGGCATGTCACTCACTGACAATGAGGCAAGCTCGATGTGAATCACCCGCAATACCTGTTACCTGATATACAAGTACAGTACTATATTACTAAGGTACATACACGCTGCCAACCAACCAACTACGTAGCTAAGCAACCACCCATCTAACTAACTAACCAACCAACTAACACTGAAAGTAACTAACCGACTAATCCGGCGTTAAACAAGTCTATCTAACTCCGGAGAGAAATAGGTGCTAAACTAACTAGCTAAATGACTAATTTTGGAAATAATCACTCAGTGTTAAACAAGTGTAACTAACAGACTGACTAACTCACTCACTCACTCACTCACTAACTCACTCACTCGCTCAATTTTCTGTTTACTAATTATACGATCAACGGTCTCCTCATGTACATTTTCTATTGACTGATGATACAGTCACTTCATGTACAATTTTCCATTTACTAATTAAACGGTCACTTCAAGTAGTCATTTTCTAATTACTAATTATACGGTCATTTCATGTACCCCCCCCCCCCCCCCCCAAGGTACCATTTAATCTGAACTACACCCCGGGGCTGCGAATGAGACGCTGGATTGTGTAAGTTAGTTTTTGAACAGTGGCATGGAAGGAGTTATTTTTATTTGACATTAATTCCTGCAGCCTATCGACAGCATATCGGCTACAAAATGCGTTATACAACAATGACGGAAAACAGTCTGAATGCGTTATACAACAATGACGGAAAACAGTCTGAATGCGTTATACAACAATGACGGAAAACAGTCTGAATGCGTTATACAACAATGACGGAAAACAGTCTGAATGCGTTATACAACAATGACGGAAAACAGTCTGCCTGTCGGCTTTTACGTTCATTCATCCATTCATTCGTTCGTTCATTCTCTTTTTTTTTTGTTTTTTTTGTTCTTTCCATCTGACTTATTTCAGTGTTATGTTAATTAACGTATTCATGCCTTCTCTCTCTCTCTCTCTCTCTCTCTCTCTCTCTCTCTCTCTCTCTCTCTCTCTCTCTCTCTCTCTCTCTCTCTTCTCTCTCTCTCTCTCTCTCTCTTTGTTTTTGTTATTGCTAATCTTTCTTTCTTATTTCTTCCTCTCGCTAACTCATTTACCTAGCTGTGCATTTGCTGTTCTTTTATTGACTGGTTTATACTAATGATACAACAAATCATCCAAATGTGTATCTATTCAGCAAAGAAGTTGTTTATGTGTTCATTTGACACACGTATTCATTCATCAGTTCATACATTTTTTTTTAAATTGCTTCGTAGGCTTAAATAACTAACCAGTTAGTTAGTTAGCTTGCCTGTCTGTTGAGCGTGTTCATCGCTAGCAAGGAGGCTGTGCGTAATCCCAATGCACAATGTTTGTCTGCTAGTGCCGGTCGGTCTTGGTAATTATTTCCTTGTCGATCTCTGTGATATAATTATTTGTCTACAAGCCTTTGCGAGACTACTGGGGAAACTGCTGAGAGATGGGGTGGAGCGCGTATGAGCTTTTCCGAATGCATAGATACCATTTTGAAGTGAACTGAACTGAACTTACACACTTGTTTATCTCTCAGAGTCATTAAACTGCTTCCTCGCGTTTTTATTTGTGTTGGTGTCATTATTTTTGCGAGCCATTTGTCCACTCACGTTTTTTAGTCGTAGTCATTTACCAGCTCTTGCCAATTTCAACATTTGCCATCGAATATTTTTAAGCCTATTCTGTTTATCTGTTTATTTATTTATTTCGTTATTTATGCATTAGTTATTTATTAACGTTTAAAAGCCCAATTTCCTGTCAGTTAAGATGTCATTTATTCGCTTTATCTCTGCTTATGAGACGTTCTGCTGACATTATTTTATCGATGCATTTTCTCGGAAGATCTGAAGCACTGAGAAGCTTGAGACACTACCTGCGGGTACAAAGCCAGGGACATCACACCAACTATCACCTGGAGAGAGAGGCGTGGAAAGAGGAAGTGCTAGAAAAGCAGTGAAAGGACGCGAGGGGGCCATCGTCAATCAGACGAACATTGGAATTGTTTCAAAGGCAAAGTTGAGGAAACT
>OY757551.1:21662608-21696847 GCA_963584105.1 Alviniconcha strummeri
CTTGCCGCCCTGCGCTGCTTTCAACAGTTTGGGAAGATACGGTACTTGGCTGTGTCAGGTAAGGATGGCTACGGGCTGTTATATCATTCTGACGTTTTATAAATATATGGGGTCGTTCTCCTGAAAACTGGTCAAAATTGTGACATAGAGGGTAAAAATTCAAAGTGTAAATTTTTTAATGCTATTATTTGGAAATGAAAGCTTGACATCTCTTGTGTACATAAATATAAGACATAAACTGACACGGTTACAGGAATTTGGTTAATTGTGCGTTATGTTATGTCGTAGGTCAGTGTTTCGCGTGTTACAGAAGATACCAGAAATGCATGAACAGAGTCGGCTCAGTGGCCAGTTTGACTCTTGCTTTTTTTTTAATTATACAATATTTCATAATTAATAAAGGAATATCTGTCACTTCTGACATAAAAACAAACTGTCTTGCATCTTTAACAATTTTGGTTTAAAATGTCTTCTTCGAAGTACAGACATGCTCGAAATAGATTACACATTTATTTTCCTTATTTTTTTCTCCCCCACCCCCACCCCAAAGTAATTTGGAGAAGGAGGGAGGGGGGGGGGGGGTGCATTGCACTAACTTGGTTTGAACCGTATATATATAATTATACATGTCAGTGGGATATTTGTTTCTTGCTTTCTAAAGTTAATAACCAATCGCACTTAATTAGTAATCTGTCTCACATGTTATGTGGACATAATCACAAGTACAAAAGGATATAAGAATAATACATTTGAACCATTGACCAAACAACAACAACAACAAAACTTAATAAACAATTTGTTTTCATTACAAAAGCAATGTTATGTCCACATTTTCTTGATTGGAACCGGTATTGACCCCTGCTTTAGATATCGGGAGAGCCAAGAATGGCAGCAATCTAGTCCACTTCCCCCAAGCCATATTCTCTGTCTCACGCCCCGTGTAAAAGCAAGAAAATCTTTTCACGGTGTCTTACCCTGTCTTGTGATGATTTACCATCAAACTAATCTGGATTTCAAAAGTTCCAGTATTTCTGAAGATCTAGTAGAAACGATTGTGGCTTTGACCTTCAACATCGCAAAATAATATTTCTGAATAATACTCAGTCTGGTTGATGATGATGCATCACCATACTAAGTTTGACGATCAGAGATATTGTCCGGGCAAACATTCACTGAAGTTCATAACCTTCACTGTGACCTTGACCTTGAATACAGCAAAGCAACCTTTTTGAAAAGACACTCCACATGCACTGTCAAACTAAGTTGGTCGCCCCCCCAAAATCAGCATTTCAGAACATATAATAGAAATAGTCATATTTGATTGTATGAATCGAAATTCAGTGATTGTAACCTTGACCTTGAAGACAGAAACCCATTTTTCGCACATGACTCTCTGGCTTATAATAATGTCTCACCATACTGGGTTTGGTTACAAATAGTTCAGCGATGCATAAGATATCATCCAAACTAACATTAACTGAAACTTTTAACCTTGGCTGTGACATTGACCTTGAACACAGCAATCCAACATTTTCACTGGACATTTCTTTGCTTATGATGATCTACGCTCAATCCGAGTTTGGTTGCAAAAGACTCACTGGTTTAGAACTAATAAAAGATATAGTACAAACTGTCATATTTTGATTATATAAGCCCACACTGTAACCTTGACCTTGAAGCTAGAATCCCATTTTTTCGCATAACATTCCGGCTCATGGTGGTGCACCACAATGCAAAATTTGGTTACAAAATATTGCAAACAAACACCCAGCCGAGTGGGAACAAATATGTGTCACGAGCGTTACATCCCTCACCCCTGAAGACACCACAGTGCTTTCCCTTTTCTAGTAAAATAATACACCACACAGAGCGCAAAAAGAGGTCAAATGCTGCTGCCGCAAGTCAGTTGATGTGGACTGGTACGTTATGGTAGGTCGAAAGTCAATGGTACAAGCAGAAATAATTATTTTGTATGCTCGCACGTTACACCATTGTAAGACACCATGTCAACCACCCCTGAAGAAATCACTCTAATTTATTTCGTATCTACTCTTTTGTCATCAAATAAACATTAAAAATAGGTGAAATGTGGTTATCTACAAAGCTGATGAAAAAAATTAAAAATTTTTTTTTTAGTTTCTGTTGTGAACAAGTCACAGTATCGTGATACACATTCAGAAGACACCATCGGTAGCGTGCGAGACATTGATTATCTTTCCTTTGTTTGGAGCTGTTAATAGCAAGCAACACACAATAAATACCATTTGTATGTAAGAACTGGCCACCTTCTTTCTCATGAAACCTGTTTTTATTCAATCATGAACGATTCCAAGGAAATATCTGCGATCAGCCAACCTTCCCAAAGCCATGTCACAAATGGCGTCCATAAAATATCGCAATTTTTACCAAAAAAAGGCTCACAGCGCAAGAAATAATGACGCATTTACCCACTGTGGCATTTCCCTTGTTTCCTCAAACACATTATATCAGAAATATAGCGGTAATTTAAAAGTTTCATGTTTTAGATTAATTTTTATTTCATCGGGAAAGCGGCACCCTCTTTGGTCCAGTTTTCAGGAGAATGACCCATATATATGTAATGGTGTGGAGTAGTAGGACAGGACACTGGCAGCGGAGTCTGTCAAAAATGGAGACCACAGCAGGCGGAGGCAGCAATCAGGTTTTATTGTACAGCAGCAGACAATTTTCATCACACCCAAAATCCTCACTCGCGCGCATAGATAAGAGAACGGCGGAGGAACACACGCTATCGCTACAATCAAATCGGCCCTCTGGACTACAGAATGGCTGACAATTGTGTTTCCTTGGCCCGCACAAATACACTTTCCTCTACAGTAACTAAACTAATTAAAACATGAAATACATCAAATAAAAGCTACAGTTACAATCTTTTAAACCGTATATCCAAAATGTACACACATGACTTATTTTATTTACAACAAGAGTGGGAAGCGTGGCTTGCGCCTGTCTATAAACAGATTCAAACAACTAAATCACAACTAACGCAATGTACAAAATATTAATGTTACTAAAACTTACATCAGAATAAAGTGCACGTTCCCACGGTTAAAATCAGTGGTACATAACAGTTACAATACAACGCTCTGTATGAGAAGCAAGACACACTCAAAGACTAGCACTAAAACAATCGGTGCGAACTTTCGCCTGGGCCGCGTTATCTAGTCGCAGCATCACTGATAAAGTTATATCAAGTAGTCATGAATACAACTTAGCGTCTACAGTACACAATACTTAATAAGTTAATTTCAACCCAAAATAAACACTAAACATGAAGTCAGCTAAGCAAAATACTATACGACAAAGCATTGATCGACACAGCATTACTTTAATCGAGTCAAAACAACGATTCACTAGTATTCATTAGTACTAAACAAAGAACGCGCCGTGCAGACGACGGCTATGAAAAGAATAGACCTAGAGAGGCTCGATCCTGTGTCTAAATAAGATCTAAATAAACGTGTACACATTCTAAGATGGCAAATTATATTACACATAGTGCATAAAAAGGAGTAGGTAAACCGAAGAGTAGGTAAACAAACAAGCGGAGAAAAACAGATTTGAAACTGGCGCGCACGGGCGGCTATCGCCGGTCGGCTGTGTGAAGGTCATGTGGCGTTACGCTACACGCCGCGCGATTACTGTAAAAACGTACAAAGAGCACTTGCTCATAGATAGAATGAATGAATGAATGAATGAATGAATAAACTTTATTTTACGAGTGTAGTGGAGTAGACACAGGGTCTTTTTACATCCAGCCCTCGCCCATGAGGGACTAATTCTACTAATACTACACATACACACGTATTTCAGATACAACAAAACTAAAAAAATACATCGAAAGGGTACAGCAGTTCATAGACGTTTAGGGCGAAAAAGTGGGGGGAAATCGAACAAACAAAGCAACAACAAAATTAATACATGTCTAACAACTAGGCTTTCCTAAGCTGCACATTAAAAAAAAAAAAAAAAAAAAAGGGGGGGGGGGGGGGGGGAGAGAGCGAGCGAGCACTGAACAAATATATATATTACAAGGTACAAAAACTATTATTTTTTTTAACACACGCTGACACTGACGTTCATGTCACAGAAAAATAAGCGGGGGAGGGAGGGGACATAACAAAATAAAACAATAGTACACCTTAACATAAATGGGGTGGGGGGGGGGGGGGGAGGAGGAGAGCAAAAGAGGGAGAAAAAAGAAAAAGAAAAAAAGAAGAAAGGACAGAATATTCATAATCAAATACACTACATTTATATAAAATGAGGGGGGGGGGAGGGGGGAATGCAAACAAACAAACAAAAAACAACTGATTAACAAGTAATAGAGTATAAATGTGGAACATATACAGGGGGCATAATGCATTAAAAGTAAAGCTTTAATAATAATGGAAAAACAGCCTGTACTTTTAAGAAAAATGGAGCATTAAAGTAATACTTCCTCCTTATTTTAAGTTGTACCTAGAGAAGTTAACATATGTGTCGACAGTCGATGTTTAAAGACCGACACTGTACTTGGTTCTGTCAGTGCAACAGGTAGTGAATTCCAGAGAGTCGGTCCAGAATACATTAGGCTTGATTTAAATAGATAGATAGATAGATAGATAGATAGATAGATAGATAGATAGATAGATAGATAGATAGACAGACAGACAGACAGACAGACAGATAGATAGATAGATAGATAGATAGATAGATAGATAGATAGATAGATAGACAGATAGACAGATAGATAGATAGATAGATAGATAGATAGATAGATAGATAGATAGATAGATAGTCTCTTTAACCTTTTCACTGCTACGATTGTCGCCGTAACGGCGTTTGAAAACAACCAGTAAAGTGCGTAATTTGAAATCTTTACACCATTTCTTCTTCTTTCTCCTTATCATGTGAAAGGATTTACATCAAAACGCACAGTATTGAAAATAGCTAGATTTGTTATAGGACCGGAAAATATAATGTTAGCAGGAGCGCGCGCTTGCTTGTGTATGTGTGTGTGTGTGTGTGTGTGTGTGTGTGTGTGTGTGTGTGTGTGCGTGCGTGCGTGCGTGCGTGCGTGCGTGCGTGCGTGCGTGCGTGCGTGCGTGCGTGCTGTTCTCGCTGCTGCCTTGAATGCAGTCCTTATAGTCACGTCACTGAGGCACCGATACCGAGAGCGTAGCAACTCGGCGGTTGACAATCTGAGCAAATCAGTGAAAATCCGCAACTGTGAAGTCTGATGCTTGGCAACTAAATCACACACACACACACACGTACGCACGCACGCACGCACGCACGCACGCACGCACGCACGCACGCACGCACGCACGCACATACAGAGGCATCAGCATGTGCCGGAGTCCATACCACAGACAACTAAGGTGTCATCAGGAGAGAGGAAGTTCCACGCGCTGATGTAACGCCCGACGAAAGGGTGGGCGGCTTGCCCTACGTCTGTTTGAACGCTTTACTGGAACGTTTCATGTT
The DNA here is from genome assembly GCA_963584105.1 of Alviniconcha strummeri. Lineage (NCBI taxonomy): Eukaryota > Metazoa > Mollusca > Gastropoda > Provannidae > Alviniconcha > Alviniconcha strummeri. The sequence continues at coordinate 21,668,117 of OY757551.1, forward strand.
TGTGTTCTTTCTTTCTTTCTTTCTTTCTTTCTTTCTTTCTTTCTTTCTTTCTTTCTTTCTTTCTTCTTCTTCTTCTTCTTCATCATCTTCTTCTTCTTCTTCTCTCTCTGTGTCTGTTTGTCTGTCTCTCTCCTGTCTCTTTCTCGCCTGTGTGCGATCAACATGCCCCGTTGGGTGAGCGATAGTTCACCGAAAGGAAATACTTGTGAACTGTCGGCGGGATGAAGGTGACGGTGGAAAGAGTGGTGTACACGTGTCTAATCTGTGCGTGCTGATTTGTAAAAAACAAAAACAAAAACAAACAACCGAAAACAAACCCCCCCAAACAAACAATAAGCAGCAAAACAAAACTACGCACGTGCGCGCTCGCACGCATCACGCACGCACGCACGCACACACGCTCGCAAACACACACACACACACACACACACACACACACACACACACACACACACACACACACACACACACACACACACACACACACACACACACACATGGATATTAAAGGCGCTATAAAAAAGCCGGCTAGTCACTCATTGAGTGACATGTGACATGTGACATGTGACATGCGACAAGAGCGCAGTGAGTCTGCTGGAAAGCAGTGACTAGCGACATATAAAAGCGATAAATTAATTATCAGTTTGCACAAGTATTGTTTAATTACTGGACTTCTTATTCCTGGTCTTGTTCTTCTGCTTCTTGTCTAGCTTTCTTTCTTTTCACTCCTTGATTCTTTGAAGTCGTATTTGTTCATCGAGCGTGGTATACACTCTGTTTGCCCTGTTTTGCCCTACTAATCTACACGGCGAGACAATTACACTCTGCCCTGTTTTGCCTTAATAATCTACACAGCGATACAATTACACTCTGCTCTGGTTTGCCCTAGTAATCTACACGGCGAGACAGTTACACTCTGCCCTGTTTTGCCCTACTAATCTACACGGCGAGACAATTACACTCTGCCCTTTTTGCCCTACTAATCTACACGGCGAGACAATTACACTCTGCCCTGTTTTGCCCTACTAATCTACACGGCGAGACAATTACACTCTGCCCTGTTTTGCCCTAATAATCTACACGGCGAGACAGTTACACTCTGCCCTGTTTTGCCTTAATAATCTACACGGCGAGACAATTACACTCTGCCCTGTTTTGCCTTAATAATCTACACGGCGAGACAATTGCACTCAGCCCTGTATTGCCTAAATAATCTACACGGCGAGACAATTACAAGCTAAAAATGAAACGATCCAGCGAGCTAACTTTACTTTTATTTCAGGCTCGCCCTTTTCCCCTCCCCCATTCTTTTCGTTTAGCCCCGATATATAACCCTATGCGGTTGGTTGTCTGGCCTAACCAAGGAACCTTTCTGTTTGTTTCAGAACTGACACTGGTCGCTGCTGTGACAACAACCTGCTGAGTGGAGAGCGAGGACGGCAGGAAGTCGTCGGTCACATCATACGAACTGCTAGGTCAAGAAGACAGACGATACCGCTGAGCCCGAAGCTAGCAGAGCCGGAATCGAACTCGAGAGCCGGCCCCCCGTTGCGCTAGACACTAGCGGGTGAGTGTGTTTCGGGGTGGCAGCCATTTCCGCCACTTTCGTCTAGCTGTTTCAGAAGCTGTTCCCAGCCACCTGCCGAGGGCTGTCATTGTGTACAAAGCCGTTGATCGCTTGCCTGTGGACGAACACTCTAACGACGGCGACTGTTTGAGAAAGACGTTTCGTGTGCTTTGTGGACGAAGAATCCTACCGCCGGAAGTCGCCTGGTGTACTTTGTGGCCGGAGAATCATAACGTCAGTGACTTTGCGGAAGTCGCCCGGTGTACTCTGAGGACGAAGAATCGAACAACAGTGACTTGCGGAAGTCGCCTGGTATACTTTGTGGATGAAAAATCATAACGATTGTGACTTTTGCGGAAGCCGCCTGGTGTACTTTGGGGACGAATTGTGACGACAGTGAATTTTTGTGGTACTTACCTGGTGTACTTTGTGGAAAAAGAATCATAATGATTGTGACTTTTTGCGGAAGTCGCCTGGTGTACTTCGTGGAGGAAGAGACAAAATAACGGTGAATGAGCACGGATATTGCTTAAAGTACTTTGTGGACAAAGTGAAAATAACTGTGCCGGCAGCGGCGTCAACTGTTCAGGCGTTATGTTTACAGCTGGAAGACCTTACACAGACTAAATCTGACGGAAGAAGAAGAGCGAGACAGACAGACAGACAGAGATTGTTGATTGTTGATTTTGTCCACAGTCGATTTTTGTTCTTTCTCCCATGAGGTTGAGAAATTTTCTTCCTTCCCTTACTCTTCCTGAGGCTGACCTTGCGTGGTTGACAGGACGTTAAAATCCAGTTATTTACTTACTTACTTACTTACTTACTTACTTACTTACTTACTTACTTACTTACTTACTTACTTACTTACTTACTTACTTACTTACTTACTTACTTACTTACCTTACTCTTCCTGAGGCTGACCTTGCGTGGTTGACAGGACGTTAAAATCCAGTTACTTACTTACGTGCTTGCTTGCTTACTTACTTACTTACTTACTTACTTACTTACTTACTTACTTACTTACTTACTTACTTACTTACTTACTTACTTACTTACTCTTCCTGAGGCTGACCTGCGTGGTTGACAGGACGTTAAGATACACTTACTTACTTACTTACTTACTTGCTTACTTGCTTGCTTGCTTGCTTGCTTACTTACTTGCTTACTTACTCGTCCTGAGACTGACCTTGCATGATTTTCAGGACGTTAAAATCCAGTTAGTTACTTACTTACTCTTCTTCTTACGAGGAGAAGTCGGAGGATTGTCAGTTCCAGAATTATCGTGAAGAAAACGGGGGAACTGCAGCACGAAAGAACGAGCAAGGCAAAGAGTCCGTTCCAGTACCACGTGGAGAGAACGGAGCAGTTTTAAGCACGACTGAACGAGAAAGGAAATGGCAAATATATTAAAGACATCACTTGATTGCAAGAACGCGTTTTCTTTTGTGTATCTTCTTACTTTATTGCTTCGAGGGCATTGCTTCAACGCGGACGCTGAAGCGAGAGACAACTGCTCGACACGCGGCCCCACCACAGAGGGTGTTTTTTTTCCTGCACCAACACGACAATTACGCCCCACAAGAGAGGACCAGGAACTCTCTGACATGCCAGCAAACACTTCGGAGCCGCACACTGTGGCCTCCGTCTCTACCAGCGTGAGTCGTGCTGGTGACGAGCACCAACCCGGAGCCTTCAGTCAAAACAACCGCACCGTCCCCACGCCGACCTACACCTTATATATCGAAGACTGTGTGAACCGAACGGTGGACATTTTTGGATACCATCGAGTAGTACACGGACTCTTCAGAAAGGACGATTTGGAGGTTTCTGACGAAACAGTGACATGTCAGTGGACGGTGAGGGTTCCACAAGGACAGCGGGTGTTAGTGAAGGTGGAACGCCTGCCTCCTTGTCCCGTCAGCTTTAAGAAGATCGCCATTCTCGGCAGGGGCACGCTGTGCCCGTTAGACAGATACTACAGTTGTAACGACGAAATGTTACAACTCTCAGAAGAGAACGAGATCCAGTATGAGCTCATAATTTCATCACTCACTTTGCCTCGCTTCAGACTGGAGTTCAAGAGCGTCCCAAACGATTTGGCCCAGCTTCCTGTTCACATGACCTCATCAGTGTCAGGCTACGTGACTCAGCCGGACCACCCAAACCGAGGTTATTACCTTTGCCGAGCCTTTTACAATTTGGTTGTCCCCCAGAACTACGTTGTGCTTGTCAGCTTCGAGCCCTTCACTTTCGTCTGTGCGACTGCAGATAGGCAAGTGGCCTTTCTCGAATTGCGGGACTTGCTGAACAACGCAAGCTTACTTACAATCAAGAATGACTGCGCGTTCAACGCGATTGGACCTCGGGTCTATGACAGCTCTCTGTCGATTCATTACTTCGTTCGGAAAATGGTCGAGCCACTGTCTTTCAGAATTCTGTTCTCTTTCCTCCACTCGTCTCTAGCTCCTACCCTGCTGCCCAGCGGGCTCCTGGACTGCTCGGTGTCCCACTACACCAGCTTCAAGCCGCACGTGCACTGCAATTTGCAGCAGGAGTGCGAGGGCGGGGAGGACGAGGGGGGCCACTGTCCCTTCAGCAGTGCCGCCTGCAACGGGTCCGTGGCCGTGAGGGGCAAGTGCTACAGGCTGCACACCGATACTGCTGGCCTCATCCCGTGGAGCACAGCGCAGGAGCGATGCCGAGCCATTGGCGAGAACCTGGCCATGATGAAAACCGATGACGAGTGGGCGGCTTTTTCCAAAGCGCTGCCGAGCAGTTTTTTCACAATGGATCGCAATGAACGGTTGGTGCACACGGGTTTGCGAGGGTTCGACTCCACGATGCCGAATATGTACCAGCACGCGTACAGGTGGGTGGACGGAACGGTAGCGTACGGAATGGGCATCAACGTTCCCAAACAAGGGGTGAGCCTAACAAACGCCCCAATTGTTTTTGTAGGAGGCATCTGCACGTCTTTTTCGCAGTTCAGTTGGAGCTTGACCGAAAGGATGCTGAAGGCTGTCCCCTGTACTGTCCCTATTTCAAGCAACTACGTTTGCGAGAAGCAGTTTAAAGTGAACCCCGCAAAGGTTTCATTCCCCACAGCGAAGGATGTCACGAGGATTTTGCGAACAACCAACCAAACACTGACGCCGTGCCCAGCAGGCCACGTGACGCACGATTTTCTGTCATGTGACCCAGACAGCCACTGCGGGGCCAGCTCCTATTCACCGACCTGCATCGTGACGCACGCTGACGTCACTTCCGGTGTGACCTCGACGGGGAAGGACGTGTCCCTCACGCGGACGTTTCCGTGCGGCGACGGCAGCGGCGACAAGACCGTGCACTACTCCCTGGTGTGTGACTTCCGGAACGACTGCCCGAGCGGATCGGACGAGGCTTTCTGCGTGAGAGAGCGCACCGACTGCGAGGAGTTCCGCTGCACCAACGGCCAGTGCGTCACCTGGAGCCAGCGCTGCAACACGGCGCGGGACTGCTGGGACGGGTCGGACGAGCAGTGCGGACAGACGCACTTGAAGGACCGGGGTCAAACCCGCAGGATCAGCGCCCCAGCTCTCGTGCGCTTTGACGGGCTGGGAAACTTCACGCAGACGCCCATGACGGCCTCCGACGCATGCCCGGACACTCACTTTCGGTGCTCGGGCGACGGCTACTGCCTGCCCGTCTACGTGCGTTGCAACGGGGTGGCGGACTGCCCGGACCACGAGGACGAAGCGGGCTGCCGGAGTTTCTCCTGCCCGGGGTTCTACCGCTGCCGCGCCTCCCGCGTGTGTCTGCACGCCGACCATCTGTGCGACGGCTGGCCCCAGTGCCCACAGCACGACGACGAGCTGTTCTGCCAAGCCAGCTGCCCACAGGACTGTCTGTGTCAGGGTCTGGCCGTCCGTTGCCGTCAGGTGTCTCTGCACGCCTTCCCCGAGATTCGCTACCTGGACCTAAGCGCTTCCGAAATGACGCCGGCCGACGTGTCAGGGCACGTCAGACTGGTGTGGCTCAGTCTTGCTAGGTGCCGCTTGCGGGCTGTTACAGCCATGCACCTGCCCAACCTCCGAACGCTCGACCTGAGGGACAATCAGCTCCCCACTGCCAATATGAGCATGTTCGTCTCCTTGGGGAACCTTCAGGAGCTGCTCTTAGCGGGGAACCCTTTGGCACATATACTTCCCGAAGCTTCTGAGCGAATTCAGCTGAGTTTACGGTCCCTTGACCTTTCACACACGTCTCTGAGCTCCTTCGGGAGTGAAGTGTTAAGGAACTTCCCGCGAATTGAGTTAATCAACATTTCCACCACGCCTGTCGCCACCATCACAGAGGAAGGGTTCTCCAAAACACCTAAACTCCGCGTCCTGGATTTGAAGGGGAGTCCCGTGCAAGTGTTTCCCGGCGATGTGTTCCGAAGTCTACAACGTTTGGCCGTGGTCTACGCCGACAACTACAAAATGTGTTGCAAAGAAACGCTGCCTGACTTGCGTGACGTGCAATGCTTTGCACCGCAAGACGAAATCTCTTCGTGCCAGGATCTTCTTCGCTCCGATCTATACAGAACGTTCTTGTGGATCTTCTCCTCAATGTCAATCGCTGGCAATGCCGGGTGCATCATCTTCAGGCTGTTCTTCATGGACACGAAGTCACAACGAGGATTTAACCTTTTTGTTACCAACTTGTGCGTGTCGGATTTTCTGATGGGCGTGTACTTAACTCTGGTGGGTGTGGCCGATTCTATGTACCGAGGCCAATACCTGTCTTACGAAACTCTCTGGAGGCACAGCGCCGGTTGCCAACTCGCCGGCTTCCTGTCTTTACTGTCCAACGAAGTCTCGGCTTTTATCATTTGCCTCATTACTCTGGATCGGTTCCTCATTCTCCGCTTTCCCTTCAGCCACGTCCATTTCAAAGGGCGGTCTGCCGCGGTGGCTTGTGCGGTAGCGTGGACAACAGGCTTCGTTCTCGCCACCGTCCCCTTCCTGCCCGTGGCGTCGCAGTGGCAGTTCTACAGCCAGACAGGCATCTGCATCCCGCTGCCCATCACCAGGAAGAGCTTCAAGGGCCGAAACTACGCCTTCGCTGTCATGATCGTCATCAACTTCGTCCTGTTCCTGTCCATAGCTGTAGGCCAGGCCATCATCTTCTGGACCATCCGAGCCAGCTCTATGAGCAGAGACAGCACCACCAAGAAGTCCAAGGACGCGGTCATCGCCAGACACCTGGCATCCATCGTGGTGTCCGACTTCCTCTGCTGGTTCCCCATCGGACTGTTAGGCGTCATGGCCTCCGTCGGCAGCCCCATCCCCAGCGAGGTGAACGTGGGCATGGCCATCTTCGTGCTGCCGCTCAACTCGGCTCTCAACCCTTTCCTCTATACCTTCAACCTCATCTTGGAGAAGTGGGAAAAGGCGGAAGAGGTACGGATGCTGAGAGACATGCAGCTCAGCGTTATAGCCGAGAGCGGGAACTCCGAGACATCGGGCGTCCATCGCTAGTGCTACGATCATGTATTACAAATGTCGTCAGTTCTCGGAAAAGCTCGGCAACAGACTGTTCGGCAACGCTCGTCAGCACTCGGCAATCCTTGACATACTCTGCTCTGGATTGAGGCTGGTTCTGGTTTGTTAGCATTGTTTTTGGTGTCGAAAATTTAAGAATATCATCAATAACAAGCAAACAAGTGACCGGTTACTTCTAAAAAACAAATAAACAAACAAAAAATATATAAGAAAGGGAGACAGAAAGGAGGAAAAAGTCCAAATTAACGTGGAAATCAGACAATACTATTAGGCTCTTTTGTTGTTGTTTTATTATTTATTTATTTTTATCTTTTTTTATATACCCTCTGTAGAGGAGTTCATCTTTAGAATCATCGATCTCATGACTTTGGTGTTGTTGGTCCCGTCACGTCTGCACGTTCGTGACTTTTTGCTGGTCCCGTCACGTTTGCCTGTCGTGACCATTTGCTGGTCCCGTCACGTCTGCTCGTCGTGACTATTTGCTGGTCCCGTCACGTCTGCATATTCGTGACTATTTGATGGTCCCGTCACGTCTGCACATTCGTAACTATTTAATAATAATAATAAATTTTATTTATAATGCGCCTGTCCCAGTTCTGCAAAAACGAGCTCCAAGCACAGTACAGCTTCACATATCAGGCTCAATACATAGCTAAGAAATACATGCAATAAAAACAACAACAAAAAGAAAAAAGCAATATCTAGTTAATACAGTTGCATCTGACATGACAAAGATTATGACTGACTGATTTAAAAAAATTGTTTCCAATAAAAATCATTTTACTGTAATAATTTAAAGCATACACGGACTAACTTAATTAATTCTGATTAAATTAAAATACACTAGCAGTTCAACAGTAAGACAAAAAAATTAAACAAACAAAAACATTTTTTTTTTTTTAGAAAATCAAGTTTCTTAAATTTATATTTCACTTAAATGACATGGTAATAAACTGGCTAAATTATTAAGATCATCAACTAAAACAGTAAAAAGAAAAAGCAACGCCATTAACTAATAACATCCAAGACACTGCAAGGTTTTCAGATACCTAAGTAAGACAGTAAAAAATAAAACAGCAAGTTAAGACAATCATTCGTGCGCATGTACTACACAGGATATACAGATATACAGGAAACTCAGCTTTGTTCAACACCCTTGTGAAAGTCATCAGTACAGATGCTTTTTGAAGAGAAACGTTTTCAGACTGGATTTGAAGGAGGGGAGACTTGGGGCATCACGCAGAGGTTTGGGGAAGGAATTCCAGGTCACAGGTCGTATGTATGAGAAAGCACGCTTTCCATATTTGTTGAGTTTGATGCGTGGACCAGCGTCTGCAGAACACAGAGAGCGGGAAGGTTGATAGACTGAGAGAAGATCAGAGAAGTGAGCAGGAGCAGATGAATCTACGCTACGATAGCACAGGGTGGAAATCTTGTACTCAATCCGAGCTCTGACTGGCAACCAATGCAGAGATCTGAGCAAAGGCTTTGCATGGTCTCGCCCTCGTCTGCCAAGAACAAGACGAGCTGCATTGTTTTGTAAGAGAATGGTATAGTGGAACCAGACAGAGTCAGAGAAGAGGTTTGTGGGACAGATTTAAGCTTTGCTTTAGTTCCAACAGGCATGATCTCTGTCTTGTCGTCATTCATTCTCAGCCTGTTGCAAGCCATCCAGTCTCTCACAGATTCTGCACAAGACTGGATGTCCAGCAGAAGTTTAGCAAAGTGCTCAGGGCTGGAAGATTTGAGCAGCTGCGTGTCATCTGCAAATAAGTGGTACAATGTGTTATGGTGCCTAATGACATGGCCCAATGGCGTGATGTACATGGTGAACAGTACTGGACCCAACACAGAACCTTGAGGTACACCATACTTCAACACCGTAGGCTGGGATGCCCTGCCTCCAGCTAACACTGTCTGGTTACGTTAAGTCAAATATGACTCAAGCCATTGCAGCACTACTCCAGATATACCAAAGCTCAGCCTTAGTCTCTTCAGCAGTATATTGTGATCAAGCGTGTCAAACGCTGCTGACAGGTCCAGGAGTGACAGAATGGAAACAGATCCTCGATCACAGGCCATGAGCAGGTCATTTGTGACTCTCAACAACAAGGTTTCAGTGCTGTGATCTGCTCTGTATGCTGACTGAAATGGCTCAAGTGTGTCTGTGCATTCAGATGGTCAGACAGCTGTTGAAGGACAACCTTTTCAAGAATCTTTGAAAGGAAGTGTAGGTTGAAAACAGGGCGATAGTTCTTAAGCACATTTCTGTCTAAGTTGGGCTTTTTTAGAAGGGGAAGCACAATAGCTTGCTTGAAGGGTGGGGGACTATACCAGACACAAGGGACTCATTGATGATGGCAGTGATGGTGGGGATCAGATCATCAAGACACGCATGCACTAGGTATATTGGGACAGGATCAAGCATGCATGACTTCTTTGGGGCTTTAAGGATGATGTTCTTCACTTGCTGCTCTGTCACAATGGAGAAGGTTTCAAGAGTGGGACCACAGAAGACCGAGAAGTCAGGCTGTCTAGACGTAGCATCAAGCTCATCCCTCAATCTCTGGATCTTAGTTGAGAACAAATCTCCAAACGTATTTGGGAGATCGACAGTGGGGATGGAGCTTGGGAAGGTGCTGTCCTTTTTCCTGCCCAACAACTGATCTGTGATGTGGAAGAGATCTTTGCAAGAAGAACTGCTCTCGATCTTGTTGCACACTTAGTTCTTCTTTGCTTGCAGGAAGAGTTTCTTCACCTGGTGGTGGATGAAGATTTGTCTGTGCACAGTAAGTCCTGACTTTCTCCAGCGCCGTTCAGCACATCTTCGTTGTTGCTTCGCCTCCTTGATCTGCACTGTAAGCCAGGGTGCGGAGGGACGGTCAGTGATGCGACGATGTCTAAGAGGGGCGTGTTTGTCAAGGACCTCTCGCAGACCAGAGTTGTAGCTGTGAAGGAGGTCAGAACTGTCAAGTTGAAGGGCACCAGCATCTGCCTTGAAAGCATTTAAACTGATCCTTCTAATGTCACGCGAGGAAACATTGCGGGTCGCACGAGCTGGTTTCCTAAGGTTGAAACTAAATGACATGACAAAATGGTCTGAGAGTAGCTTATGAACCACTTCTATGTCCTGGATGCTGATGTCTTCACTTGCAATCAACCAGTCCAGTGTGTGCCCTCTCCGGTGGGTTGGAACGCTGATGTGTTGGACGAGGTGAACGGTTGGAAAGAGTGACTTCAGCGATTTCAGGTTGGGGTCAGAGTTGGAGTCAAAATGAAGGTTGATGTCGCCAATCACGACCAGTTTCAGACACCTGGTGGCAAGATCTTCCAGCAGTTCAGGAAATTCTGTCATGAACTGGGTGGTTTTCAGCTGATTCTTTTGCTGGGTGGGGGTCTATAGAGACACAAGACAGTAAGAAACTGATCAATGTAGTTCATCTGGGTCTCACAAGATTCAAATGACTCAGCACCGTGCTCCGTACTTGAAATGGTGACACAGTTGTGAAGAGTGTCACGGTACAAGACTGCTATTCCACTTGCTGGGCGGCCTTTGCCTGGACAGGAGTGAATTACAAACCCAGGGGGGATCAACTCTTGCAGTTTGACCTCGTCACCCACAGCCTTAAGCCAAGTCTCAGTGAGGAAGACGAGATCAGCGTTGTTCTCATCAGTGAGGTCCGACAGTTCAGTGGTCTTGTTTCTGCAGGACTGGGCGTTCAGGTAGAGAACCTTGAAGCGCTGAGACAGCTCCTGGAGGTGAGGCTGGCAGCTGATCCTAGTCAGGTTGGAGGTGTTCATGCCTCCCGTGTTGCCCCATTTCTCTCCACCAAGTGATGCAATGGCAGCTGTCCCTCTGGACCCAGCCAGGCTGGAATCAACAGGCCCCGATAGCCTGGTGATGAGGACAGGAATGCTGGTGCCAGCAGTTTTGGGCTCATGATGAGACATGGTCTTTGGTTGGGAGGGGGGAGGGGGTGGTGGCAGAGAGAAGGGAAGGGGTAGTAGCAGAATTGGGGGAGGTGGTAGTGGTGGGGAAGGGGGAGGGAATGATGGTGGGGATGGGGGAGGGAGTGGTGGTGGTAGGGATGGGGGAGGGAGGGGGTGGTGGTAGAGATGGGGAAGGGGGAGGGAATGATGGTGGGGATGGGGGAAGGAGTGGTGGTGGAGGGAGTGGTGGTAGGGATGGGTGAAGGAGTGGTGGTGGAGGGAGTGGTGGTAGGGATGGGTGAAGGAGTGGTGGTGGAGGGAGTGGTGGTAGGGATGGGGGAGGGAGTGGTGGTGAAAGAGGTGGTGGTAGGGATGGGGGAGGGAGTGGTGGTGGAGGGGGTGGTGGTAGGGATGGGGGAGGGAGTGGTGGTGAAAGAGGTGGTGGTAGGGATGGGGGAGGGAGTGGTGGTGGAGGGGGGGGTGGTAGGGATGGGGGAAGGAGTAGTGGTGGGGAGGAAGGGTGTACAGGTGTCTGGTCTCTCTGATGGAACAGAGACACTGGTAGTGCCACTGTGGAGAGTGTGGGAGAGGCAGTAGCAGTGGTGGAAGTCGGGGCAGACTGAGGCGCTGTGTGGAGAGGCTGGGAGAGGCAGTAGCAGTGGTGGAAGTCAGGGCAGACTGAGGCGCTGTGTGGAGAGGCTGGGAGAGGCAGTAGCAGTGGTGGAAGTCAGGGCAGACTGAGGCGCTGTGTGGAGAGGCTGGGAGAGGCAGTAGCAGTGGTGGAAGTCAGGGCAGACTGAGGCGCTGTGTGGAGAGGCTGGGAGAGGCAGTAGCAGTGGTGGAAGTCGGGGCAGACTGAGGCGCTGTGTGGAGAGGCTGGGAGAGCCAGAGGCGATGCAGTTGTCCAGCACGGGCACCTCTCTGCTTGGGCCGCCTACTAAAGATGCCAAGGGAGACAATCCTGCGGTGTAGTGCTAGAGCCAGACTGGGACTGCTTGCCTGAGCAGATAACCTGTTCCATACCAACTGTAGTCCAAGTGTATTCATTTTGATCACAGTCTGATACACCTGAGTTTCTACAGAGAATTGGGTTGATGTCAGTGAAGAAGGGGGCAGTGGGGAAGGTAGGAAACAGCTCACAAAAGCAGGTGTGGTAGAGGTCACAGAGTCAATCAAAGCAAACTGGCCAGGCCAGTGGCAGCCCAAAACAGTGTATATTCATGAGTAGATCTCATGGATGCAGAATTCTAGTTGCACAGTACAAATTGAAAAAGGTTGAAGACTTTCAGCCTCAAAAAAATAAAAACAAAAACAACAAAAAACAAAACAAAAACTGATGCAAGTTCCTGTCTGATCAACACAGAAAATTCTCCACTGGAATCACAGAACTTAGACAGACAATCTGGAACAATCTTGACAATGCACACTATGTAATCCAGCAGAAAACACCCCAAAAACTGTGAGAGATCTCAAATGTGCAGCCTACAGGCGCAGCGAAAACTACTCATATGCTGGTCTCGTCGCGTCTACATGTCGTGACTATTTGCTGGTCACGTCACGTCTGCACGTCGTGATTAAACTGTGGCCATTCTAAGGGGCGAGCTTCATGCAATGCCAAGTCACTTCACCAAGTTCTGGCTTCGGCAACTTCGCCAAAATTTCGCCCAAGACTTATTCTTCGCCGAAGTTACTTCACAAGTCTTGTCCTGGTGAAAGAAGTGACAGAAGCTGACAACACGGTTCATCTGACTGGATTATCAGTTCATCACGTCACTGGTCAAAGAAGTGACAGAAGCTGACAACACGGTTCATCTGACTGGATTATCAGTTCATCACGTCACTGGTCAAAGAAGCGACAGAAGCTGACAACACGGTTCATCTGACTGGATTATCAGTTCATCACGTCACTGGTCAAAGAAGTGACAGAAGCTGACAACACGGTTCATCTGACTGGATTATCAGTTCATCACGTCACTGGTCAAAGAAGTGACAGAAGCTGACAACACGGTTCATCTGACTGGATTATCAGTTCATCACGTCACTGGTCAAAGAAGTGACAGAAGCTGACAACACGGTTCATCTGACTGGATTATCAGTTCATCACGTCACTGGTCAAAGAAGTGACAGAAGCTGACAACACGGTTCATCTGACTGGATTATCAGTTCATCACGTCACTGGTCAAAGAAGTGACAGAAGCTGACAACACGGTTCATCTGACTGGATTATCAGTTCATCACGTCACTGGTCAAAGAAGTGACAGAAGCTGACAACACGGTTCATCTGACTGGATTATCAGTTCATCACGTCACTGGTCAAAGAAGTGACAGAAGCTGACAACACGGTTCATCTGACTGGATTATCAGTTCATCACGTCACTGGTGAAAGAAGTGACAGAAGCTGACAACACGGTTCATCTGACTGGATTATCAGTTCATCACGTCACTGGTCAAAGAAGTGACAGAAGCTGACAACACGGTTCATCTGACTGGATTATCAGTTCATCACGTCACTGGTCAAAGAAGTGACAGAAGCTGACAACACGGTTCATCTGACTGGATTATCAGTTCATCACGTCACTGGTGAAAGAAGTGACAGAAGCTGACAACACGGTTCATCTGACTGGATTATCAGTTCATCACGTCACTGGTCAAAGAAGTGACAGAAGCTGACAACACGGTTCATCTGACTGGATTATCAGTTCATCACGTCACTGGTCAAAGAAGTGACAGAAGCTGACAACACGGTTCATCTGACTGGATTATCAGTTCATCACGTCACTGGTCAAAGAAGTGACAGAAGCTGACAACACGGTTCATCTGACTGGGTTATCAGTTCATCACGTCACTGGTCAAAGAAGTGACAGAAGCTGACAACACGGTTCATCTGACTGGATTATCAGTTCATCACGTCACTGGTCAAAGAAGTGACAGAAGCTGACAACACGGTTCATCTGACTGGGTTATCAGTTCATCACGTCACTGGTCAAAGAAGCGACAGAAGCTGACAACACGGTTCATCTGACTGGATTATCAGTTCATCACGTCACTGGTCAAAGAAGTGACAGAAGCTGACAACACGGTTCATCTGACTGGGTTATCAGTTCATCACGTCACTGGTCAAAGAAGTGACAGAAGCTGACAACACGGTTCATCTGACTGGATTATCAGTTCATCACGTCACTGGTCAAAGAAGTGACAGAAGCTGACAACACGGTTCATCTGACTGGGTTATCAGTTCATCACGTCACTGGTTCGTCGGCCATTGTTCCAGAAGATTTCGCCCTGATATATCCGTACTGGCTGACTGGGCGTAAAAAATAGCAAGTTACTAAAACACAAAATAAATTAAAAAAAGAATCTTAAACAAGAGTGACGGCTAGCGCTTAAAAAAAAGAAGAAGAAAAAAAAAAAAAAAAAACGAAAAAACAGCAACACCTAAACACCTAACGGTTCAGTGTAGCGTTACGTATTAGGACAAACACAAATTGCGAATTTTCGGGGTAATCCCCTTTATGAAGCTACAAAACAACACTTAAACAACAGTTAAACGGTGAAAAAAAAAGGGAAAAAAAGAGAAGGAAAATGAGATGTAGAGCTAAGACACTTATCTGCTTTGGATTGAGCTGTGTTGTTTTCGTGTCCAGTCAAGACACTTACCTACTTTGGGTTGAGCTGTGTTGTTTTCGTGTCCAGTCAAGACACTTACCTACTTTGGGTGGAGCTGTGTTGTTTTCGTGTCGACTGAGCGTGCGGAAAACTGAAGAAAAAACTGGCACCACTGAGGATGACACTGGAGCTGTGGTTTACCTGCGGGAGCATCAGTGGATGCCGTGGGACCCATACGATCGCAGTTATAACAACAGAACTAGAAGAACGGATGCACTTCTGCCAATCGGCGAAGCATTTGGCCTCGGGTGGACGCGCTGTTTTATGTAACACAATGACGTTGTGCCCCCTCTAAAAGTAGCGCTGGGGACCCTGCGGGGCTAGTCGGTCGAAGACCGTCATTGCTAATTGTTGGGGGCTCATTGTATATCAAAATTGTTCATCTGGTCGGTGCTCCCACTGAACCTTACCATCGGCGCCCCTACAGGGCCGCGCGTTTTAACGGTCATCCTCTAGATGACCGTTCTCGCTAATTGGGAGCGCTCATCGTATATTAAATCTGTCTATCTGATCAAAGCCCTCTCTGACCACTACCATCGGCGTCCCTACAGGGCCGTACGTTTTTAACGATCGTCCTCGTATTAAGGAAATATACATAGATCGTGACAAGGAAATGATCAAGGAGATACGGCGAGAGAGTATAAAGGACGGAATGAAACAACCTCTTTTTAGAGAGAAAAGCTTTAGGGAAGCTTTAGAAAGACAAGCTTAAGGGAAGCTTTAGAAACAGAAGCTTAAGGGAAGCTTTAGAAAGAGAAGCTTAAGGGAAGCTTTAGAGAGAAGCTTAGGAGCTATGGCTCGGCTTTAGGAACAGACTAGGCTCAGATGATCTTTTGATTTTCTATGGTATTGGTATGGTATTTGTAATAAGATGATGAGAAAAATAAAATAAAAATAAAAATAAGAACCACTAGACTATCATTGTGTTTGATTTAAACTCTGTCGGAGAGACTGCAGTTGTTTGTTGTCGAGCGTTAGACAATTTGGTGCCGTTTAGACCAGGATCAGAACGGGTTGAGTTACTGAGATCGTAGAGACAGAGAGAACGCGTTAGAGTAGGGCGACAGCTGACCGGGCAAAGCAGACACATCTGCGCTTCGGGGTCGAGCGGGCTCAACACAGGCACAAGGGCCGGGCACGTCTGCGCTTCGGGGTCGAGCGGGTTCAACACAGGCACGAGGGCCGGGCACATCTGCGCTTCGGGGTCGAGGTAAGTGGTATCGTTTTCTTTTCGTCTTACCTTGTCGTTCTGGCTGACACAGATGTTGTTGTTGTTGTTTTATCAAGATGTTTAGGGGTGGACATAAACGTTTTGATCGGATGTCGTGATTGAAAGAAAAAGGAAAGTATTGGAAAGCATATTTAAAAAATGAGGAAGTGTGACAAAAAGCGTAGATAATGTTGCAGTGGCTTTGCTTCTAGAAAGAGCGAGGAGAATCGAAAAAAATAAATAAAAATAAAATGGCGCAACAAGACGTTGGGGAGGCTTTTGCCGACTTAGCGGCACAGCTGCGGAATGTTTCAACATTTATGGCCGCGAGGGACATTTCAAACTCAGTTTCGGTGTTTGAAGGGGAGCCTTCAAAGTTTAAGGCATGGATAAAAGAGATAGAGAAAAGTGCTTTGTTTTCAGGAGCTCAAGATGAGTCGAAAAAGCAAGTAAGGGTCCGACTAGCGACTTCATTGACAGGTTTCATAGGGAACGCCCTCAAGCTACCTGGGGAGAAATGAAGCAGGAATTGACTGTTAGGTTCTCAGAGATTGTAGACCAACAACATGCATTGACCTTGCTACGCAAAATCAAACAAAAACCCAGGGAACCGATTCAGTTGTTCGCAGAGCGTCTGTTCACCCTGTCAGAGGATGCGTTTGAACGGGATGGTGTAGGAGCGCTAGGGCCGGGGGCTGAACAGCAGTTAGTGGCTTATTTTATTGACGGGTTGTTGGATTATCATCTTAAAGCAAAGATTCTCCGAGAGAACCCAGCCACGTTTAGAGCTGCAATAACGTGCGCTGCTAATGAACAAAACGTCCAGGATAGGATTCACTTGAGATTGGGAAAACCAGTTAGGGAAAAAGAGAGGGTCGACATTTTCCAAGGAAACAGGGGAGAACCAGTGAGACGGGAAGAGCCCATGGAGGTGGGGCACATGCGTCCTCTCCGTTGCTTTAAGTGTGGTGGACAACACAGGGCCAGGGACTGCAGGGAACCTGTTACAGTACCGGCAGGGGATGTTCCAAGGGAGAGAAAGGACCGGTCAGTCCAATGCTGGGAATGCGGGGGTCCGCACTTCAGAAAGGACTGCAAAAACAGGAGTTCAAAAAACGGACAACACCTCCACTAGGTGAAGCCAGTAGTGAGAGGAAACAAAGGACATCAGCGATGCCTGAGAAGAGTTTTTCTATTAATTTAGCGGGTAGTCCAAACTCTTGTGTGATTCAGTTAGGGAAGCAGCGGTACAGGGCATTGGTAGATACGGGCGCTGAAGTTAGTCTGATGCATAGAAGGGTTTTTGATAAACTAAAAGACGGTTATGTTTTGGGGAAACGAAAGGTCAACCTTCAGGCAGTTAACGGGGACAGACTGCAAGTTGATGGGTGCGCTACTATAAAACTCAAACTTGGGGGACGAAATTTCCATCAGAAGTTTTATGTGGTGGATGGATTGAACAAGAACGTTATTTTGGGCCGGGACTGGATTGTAGACAACAAAGTCGTGTTGTACTTTAATGAGTTACGTGCTATGAAGATAGGGCAAGTGTATGTGCCACTGGAAGAAGACATCCACATCTCGGCGCTGGTAAGAGCCGCCAACACTGTGGTCACTAAACCTCACACGGTGATCGTATGCAGGGCAAAAACACAGGCTGTACTAGACTCTGGGGGTAAGCAGCTCTGTCAGATTTCTCCCACGGACAGGGGTTATCTTAGTTCGGAGCCAGGGTTGGAACTTCCGAAAACGGTGGTGGAAATGAGGCGGGACAGAATGTTCCCCGTTCTAATTTCCAACCGTACAAACAAGACTTTTAGAGTGAAAAGGGGAAGTGTCGTTGGGAAACTGGAAAAGTTAAGCGAGGAACACATTGTGAACTCAGTTCAGGAGATGGGAGAGGAGAAAGAAAAGGCGGGAGGTGATTGGTTAGACGATGTGACAGCGCCAGAGGCTTTTGAAGATGATGTCAGGGACTTAGTGAGAGGGAACGAGGATTTATTTGCGCAGTCAGACGCAGAGTTGGGGCACACTGATACAGTAAGGATGAAGATAGATACGGGCGAACACCCTCCTATTAAGATGAAACCCTATAGGACCCCACTGAACAAAAGGACAGTAATAGACAACGCAGTGGATGAAATGTTGGAGGCAGGGATCATTCGGAGGTCACGCTCACCCTGGAGTTTCCCGGTGGTGGTGGTAGACCAAAAAGACGGGTCCAAGCGCTTCTGTGTCGATTTTCGACAGTTGAATAAAATTACCAAACCCATTTCCTACCCATTACCTGTGATAGATGACATTTTGGCAAGGTTAGGGAAAGCCAAATACTTTACCACGCTGGACCTGAAATCGGGATATTGGCAAGTCCTGATGGACGAAAGAGATAGGGAGAAAACTGCTTTCGCATGCCACAGAGGGCTTTTTGAGTTTTTGGTCATGCCCTTTGGTTTGTCGGGAGCACCTCCAGTGTTCATGGAATTGATGAACATAGTGCTAGAGGGATTAGAGGATTTTGCCATTCCATACCTGGATGACATCATAATTTTCAGTGCCTCTCCAGATGAACACCTGTCGCATCTACGAGCGGTGTTCAACAAAATAAGGGAACATGGACTCAAAATGAAACTGAAAAAGTGCAATTTTTTCCAGACAGAGACAAAGTATTTGGGGTTCACCATTAACGGGGAAGGGATCCAGCCGGACCCAGAAAAGGTTGAGGCAATCAGGGAAATGGCAGCGCCCAGCAACGTCAGAGAGGTGAGGGGGTTCATAGGGACGTGTAGCTATTACAGGAGATTTATTCCAAACTTTTCAGAGATAGCACAACCCCTTATTGAGCTTACGAAAACATTTGCCAGGTTCAAGTGGACAGCCCAGTGCCAGAAGGCTTTTGATTATTTGAAGGACAGTTTGACCGTGGTCCCTTTGTTGGTCTACCCAGACACCCAGAAGCCCTATGTTTTGTACACAGACGCTAGTGACACATGCATAGGGGCGGTTCTCACTCAGAAAGGGGAGGATGGAGAAGGGAAAGAAGTTGAAAAGCCCATCTATTATTTGTCTCACAAGCTGAGCGATTCTCAGGGTAGGTGGTCGACAATTGAAAAGGAGGCTT
The DNA here is from genome assembly GCA_963584105.1 of Alviniconcha strummeri. Taxonomy (NCBI): domain Eukaryota; kingdom Metazoa; phylum Mollusca; class Gastropoda; family Provannidae; genus Alviniconcha; species Alviniconcha strummeri. The sequence goes on from OY757551.1 coordinate 21,687,133, forward strand.
ACGCTATCCATTATTCCCTGCAGAAGTTAGATCATTATTTACACGGGGCAGAGTTCGTTGTGCGCACAGACCACAAACCGCTGAAGTATTTGTTGGAATCACCGATGCAAAATCGGAAGGTGCAGATGTGGGCTCTGTCAATAGCGGGCTACAATTGTAAGATAGAATATATAGAGGGAGTCGCCAACACAGTAGCCGACCTTCTGTCCCGTACGCCTCAGAGGTGTCATGAGGTTCAGAGTAAGGCACGGGGAGAAGAGGAAGTGGAGATCAGCGACAAGTTCTTAGAGGTTAAACAGGTTTGATCCTAAGTTATACGCGGGCTGGGAGGGCCCGGGTGAAAATGGGAAGGAGGAGCCAGAAACCACATGGGAAGGGATGGACATGGTAAAAGAACAAGACAAGGATGGTGTCGTGAAGGGCATAAAAGAGCAATTAGAATCGGGAAAAGCAGTCGGCGCCTTGAAGAATAGGCACCTCATTTTGGGAGGGCTGCTGTATTATCTGTCTGACCCCGATGACGACCCCACACCCCGGTTGTACATACCCAAACAGCTTCAGGACGCAGTGATCAAACAGTACCATGACGACAACGGGCACATGGGCATCGATAAGACCTTCGAGTCCATCAAAAGGAAGTACTATTTTCCAAATTTGTACCAAAGGTTAACCGGTTATGTGAACGCTTGCGTGACCTGTCAGACGCGAGCATTGAAAAAAACAGAGGCCCCCACTGCAAGAAATGGAACAGCCACCATACCCGTTCGCCAAACTTAGTATGGATATCTCAGGACCATACCCAACGTCGTTGTCAGGGAACAGGTATATATTAAGTGTTGTTGACCATTATACTGGCTGGCCAGAAGCTTTTGCCATGCCAGACAAAAGTGCGCAGAGCGTCGCACATATCTTGGTTGACGAGATATTTCCCAGGTTTGGCTGCCCTTGTGAGGTCATAACAGACAATGGTACTGAGAATGAAAACCAAGTGATGAAGGAAGTGTTTGCTAAATTAAACATCCATCATGTAACTACGTCGTTCTACCATCCTCAGAGCAACGCTAAGGTTGAACGGTTCCACCGAAACTTACATGACGTCCTCTCAAAACTCCTGAAGGACGATTCGACCGTGTGGGATCTGTATTTGAACCGGGCTTTGGCCGCCATCATGCTCAATCACAACGACAGCTCCAAATTGTCACCTTTCTTCTTAATGTACAACAGAGACATAGTGTTGCCAATATACAATATCCTTAAGCCAAGAAGAAAGTACGTGGGGGAGGAACAGCATAAGATAGCCTTGCAACAGCAACACAAACTGTTCACTTTGGTGCATAATCACATGAAACGGGCTAAGAAGAGACAGGCCAAGTACGCAGATAGGAGCAGTAAACCGGTCGATTTCCAGGTGGGTGACCCGGTGTATTATAAGCGTCATCAACGAAGGAACAAAATTAGAGGGTAAGTGGCAACCATACTATCGGGTTGTAGAGAATACCTCTCCTGTCACGTACGTGATCAGGAACCAGCTTGATGGGGTGGCTGTGAAAGTTCATGCTGAACATTTAAGGCTGGCTAAGGTTGAAGAATGGGAAATTCCAACCAATGATTCAAAGAAACCTTATCGAAGGGCTGCTTACGTGGTTCCTCCTCAGGAAAGCTCCGAGGAGAGTAGTAGCAGTGAATCAGAGGGCGGGGACCCTTTACCCAAGATTTCCCGGTGGTATCGGCGGGAAAGGGACGATTCTTCAGAGGAGGAGAACATACCTCTGGCAGAGCTAGCGGGAAGAATAAAAGCCAGGGAACGGAGGCTAGAAAGAGAACAGGGACCAGTCGAACGACATAAGATCTCCGATGACGAGACATCAGCGGCCTCTGATGAGGCGATGTCGGTCGATGGAATTATGAAGAAGAGGGGACGTGGGAAAGGCTCAGGTAGGGTGAGAAATCTTCTCAGCGCAATTCTCAATGTCCTGTAATGGCTTCCTGGAGATGGGGTCGTCGTAATTAAAGGTGTTGTAATGATGTGTTGCAGATACAACGGCTTCCGATTATCCTAGTCCTTCAGGGGCTGACCCTCGCTACCCAGGTTAGACAGAACGTAGTGTTCCGCAAAGTTAGTGAGGTAACCACAACTAGGTCGTGCTGGTCAATCACCTTTGTGATTGATCTGAACCCATATGTCACAGTAATGAATACTGTGGGGGAGAACATAAACCACTTGTTGAGTGTTATACGGACAGTGGTAGAGAATCGTGCTCCGGGGTCAAATGGGTTGGTGAACGATTTTCGTGGATTATCCAACGAGCTCGAAACTTTGCGCGAAACGTATTTTGGAGTGAACGCTCGACTAGCGGCGTACCATGCACTCCACCCTAGGAACAAGCGCTCACTGGTTCCTTTTATTGGGCAAGCGTTTAGTTTCCTATTTGGAACAGTCTCTGAGGGAGATCTGGGGGCGATTAGACGTAACTTGCACATTTTGAGGAGTAATCAAGTAGGACTGGCTCACGTCGTTCAGGAAAGTTTGTCCTTGATTAATGTTTCTAGGGCGCGCATAGCGGAAAACAGACGGACGCTGAATTTGATGGTTTCGGATATGGGGGCCATTAATGAACAGATAACCAATGTGACGCAAAAACTAGATAATCGGATTTTTCAGTTGGAGACTTGCTACCAATTTACCTACAGCTGGACGGCCTGGTCGAAGAGATCAAACAATCCTTGCAGATAGCTTTGATCTATGTGGAACACCTCCAGCTACAGTTAAATATGCTGAGTATAGGTAAATTGTCACCCAGTATAATATCTCCGCTCAAGCTTCGGGACCTTTTAATAGATATCCAAACCAGAATAGCGGCACCGCTCAGGTTGCCGGGGGACCCAAAAGCAGACCTTTGGCATTTTTATAAGATGCTGACATGCACTACTATCGTAGAAGAAGACAAAATTTTAGTGGTGGTGCCGGTCCCACTTTTGGACTCCAATGATGATTTTGAAGTTTATCGGGTACACAATCTTCCCATACCGTTCAATACTAGTGATGGGGTGATGGCGGGATCAGTACCAGCTGGAGGCTGAAGCGATAGCAGTCAACACTCAGCGCACCAATTTCGTGCTTCTGACCCAAGACTCGAGGGCTGTTCAAAAGCTTCGATTGGTTTCTGCTCAATCAGAAGCCCAGTATATCCGATTAGCTTGAACCGTTTTTGCATTACGGATCTCTTTATGAAAAACACTGAAATAGTTAAACGAAATTGCCAACCAATGGTTAGGCTCAGCGCCATTCTCCCGATGGCAGAGTATCTGACAGATGGAAATTGGATAATAACCACCCAACGGAAACTAGTGTTCTCACTAGTATGTCAGGAAAATGAAAGAGGGACCAGGGAAATAGAGGTACAGCCACCCTTAGATATAATCAGGTTGCCTATGGCGTGTTCGGCATCAAACGAATTATATGTCACTCATGCCTTACTATCAAAAATAGAGTAAATTTGAGGTGGCGGACTCTATTTCCGAGTTACTCCTAAACGCCAGAGTGGCTAACACCACCATTTGGAAACCTTTCCACGAAAAACTGCCAGATATCAGCTCGATCCAACTTCCCGATCAGCTGCAGACCGTAGAACAAATTCCACTAAGAAAACTAATAACGGAACTGGCAGGTCAGAACAAATTGGTAGAGGATACAGCCGGCAGTTACCCGGCCTGGTTGTACGCGGTTGTAGGAACACTCGTTCTGGTCATGATTCTAACAGCTCTGACTTATAAATGTAAGGGTAGGTGTCTAAGGGGGTCAGCCAGACGGCGGGATGGCGGAGGGAATTCCGGGGCTGCGGCCGAGGCCCCGGGGATGCAGATGGTGTCGGTGACGCCGACCGGGGGCGGTGACGACGCTCTGAGAGGGATGGTACCCTCCGCACCACTGCTGCGCCGCGACGAGGAGCCAATGGACGTCGACACTCCACCGGAAGCCGAACCCAGGCCACTGCCCTTCGCCAGACTCTTCGGGGGCGGTGGTTCCAACGCTTCTGTGCCGATGCCAAAACCGAGGGAATGAGCAACTTCTCTCTCGATCGACCTGGCGCACTCCAACAACGAGGCGGCGACGGCCTTCCTGGGACTGCGGCGTCTGTGGCTGGGACCGTCAGGGCGCGATGTCTTGTGTCCACCGGCACAAGGGAGACGACACCCGGATCTAGTAACTGTTCCAGTGTGATGTATCAGTAGATACATCTGTTCCAGAGACATGTGACTCTTTTAACTGTTCCAGTGTGATGTATCAGTGTATCAGTAGATACATCTGTTCCAGAGACATGTGACTCTTTTAACTGTTCCAGTGTGATGTATCAGGAGATACATCTGTTCCAGAGACATATTACTCTTTTAACTGTTCCAGTAAGATGTATCAGGAGATACATCTTTTCCAGAGACATGTGACTCTTTTAACTGTTCCAGTATGATGTATCAGGAGATACATCTGTTCCAGAGACATGACTCTTTATTCGTTTTTATGTAATGTATCCGGAAAGGCTCCGGTTCCGAATTGTTCTGGAAACGTATAACCTATACGTCAGTTGTGTCTTGCAAGATGTGTCTATGATACATCTGTATTTGATTCCTCTGGAGACGTATACACCTGTAATAGGTGATGCCAGAGATGTATAAATTAATCATATTTCACGGGATGTCTCCATGAGACATCTGCACTTGATTGCTCTAGGGCGTACGTATACGTCCTTTCTGTTTTGAGAGATGTGCCTATGGTACATCTGTATTGGGTTACTCTGGAGACATATACATCTGTATCAGATGATTCCAGACATATATATAAACCGATTACATTTTCGGGATTTGTTCATTGGTGGCGTACGGTTGAGGGTGTATTTATATGTACTCTACGGGATGTGGTCATTTGATATGTATTCACCAAGATGTAACCAATTCATATATTCGTTCTTGGTTCGAGGGATGATCTTTGAGAATTTTGTTGGGGTAAAATTCTCATGTGCTGTGGGAGGGGTGTAACACAATGACGTTGTGCCCCCTCTAAAAGTAGCGCTGGGGACCCTGCGGGGCTAGTCGGTCGAAGACCGTCATTGCTAATTGTTGGGGGCTCATTGTATATCAAAATTGTTCATCTGGTCGGTGCTCCCACTGAACCTTACCATCGGCGCCCCTACAGGGCCGCGCGTTTTAACGGTCATCCTCTAGATGACCGTTCTCGCTAATTGGGAGCGCTCATCGTATATTAAATCTGTCTATCTGATCAAAGCCCTCTCTGACCACTACCATCGGCGTCCCTACAGGGCCGTACGTTTTTAACGATCGTCCTCGTATTAAGGAAATATACATAGATCGTGACAAGGAAATGATCAAGGAGATACGGCGAGAGAGTATAAAGGACGGAATGAAACAACCTCTTTTTAGAGAGAAAAGCTTTAGGGAAGCTTTAGAAAGACGAGCTTAAGGGAAGCTTTAGAAACAGAAGCTTAAGGGAAGCTTTAGAAAGAGAAGCTTAAGGGAAGCTTTAGAGAGAAGCTTAGGAGCTATGGCTCGGCTTTAGGAACAGACTAGGCTCAGATGATCTTTTGATTTTCTATGGTATGGGTATGGTATTTGTAATAAGATGATGAGAAAAAAGAAAAAGAACCACTAGACTATCATTGTGTTTGATTTAAACTCTGTCGGAGAGACTGCAGTTGTTTGTTGTCGAGCGTGTGGTAGTGTTACATTTACTTCATATTAAGAACCGAAGTGGCCGAAGGCATAGATGATCTATCTCGAAACGGGCCTTTGACAAGTCTGCAAAGCTATATCAAGAGCTGGACTTTTAGGAAATCTTTCAGAGCCCATTAGCTGTCTGAACAGGGAAATGAGCCAGGTATCTAATTCCCGATTCCATTCTTTCCCCGTCTCTTTCTGTGCACGTAAAGCACCATGAAAGAAAGAGCTCAAGAGCTGTATGAAAGTCCAGGTGGCCGTCCTGGACTCCCCGTCCTTAACAGTCCTTGTGGTCTCTGTCGACGTAAAGCGACATTAAAGAACAGAGTTCAAGAGCTGTATGAAAGTCCAGGTGGCCGTCCTGGACTCCCAGTCCTTAAGTCTCTATGGTCTATGTGGACGCAAAGCGACATTTGAAGAAGAAAAAGAAGGAAATCAAACAAGACCTGCGGAGAGACATGCAGCCAGGGAAGTGGCACGCTATGTAATCCACAAAAGAAGGACGAGAATCGAGAGAGTACATGTCGTGAACATGTCGTAATGTGAGACCGAGGCTACACCCGGCGAGTAGCATAGTTTTGGCTCTTGTGTTTTGTCTTCGTTTCTTGTGGATATACGTGGTGTTTCCTATGAATTTTACACTGACTTGTTTAAGATAAACTGGGCTTCATTCTGGTGCCTGTTTTGCTCCATGCTTCCCTTGGAACTGCGGATTATAGGGATTATTTTTCTGACACAGCTGACAGATCGCGTTGTTGGTCAGTGTCAACCATGTTTACCTGAACACAATTCTCCGCACGTGCAATCCGCAACATTCCACAGCGATCACTCACCTGTCCTGACGCCCGGGTACACGTGCACCGGGCACGCTGTGCTTGCGACACGCCTCGCCGACACGCGTGACCTGCTGCTGTCTGTGCCACCGGCGACCCTTGACCCTTCTGTCGTCCCTCCAGTCAGAGACTTGGGTATTGGCTACTGTAACACCACAAATCGTTTCCGGTGATCAGCTAGACGGTCACCACTCACCCCTCACTAGTGACCAACCTGGCGGTCACCACTCCACTCCTCATCTCTAACCCCTCACCATTGACCAACCCACCAAGGAACTTCATCATTCATCAGTCAGCAGTCAACAACCCGGCAGTGACAATCCCTTCGCCGGCCTCCAGTCATCGTAATTTGACGATAGACCACTGGCAGCGGAGAAACCACTCGCATCTTGTACGTCGAGAAATTTTATTTGTGTCCCTTTAACCATGTCCTTGTAAGCTGATGATAAAACTGTTGGTGTCACTGTTTAACGCACGGTCTGTGGGTGCAGCTGAGAAACGGACTGAAATTTGTAACTTTGTGAAAGATCAGAACATCGATATTCTTTTCCCCACATAGGCCTGTCTCACATCCAAGGGCGATGAAGCCAAGTGTGCGGACATGTGTCCAGCTGAGCACAGGGCCAAGTCTTCCCCACGACTTACTCGTGGAGCTGGCTTAGCTGTCATCTACCGCAGCTCCCTGCAGCGTTACATTTCAGTTGATGCTACCTTTGACTTTGATTACACAGCGTTTGAGCTAATGCACTTAAAATTGTCTGTTTCCCAATGTTCTATTCATTTTCTGTGTCTGTATTCCCCCCCCCCCCCCCCCCCAGTCAAAAGAATAGACTGACCTTGTCTATGTCCTTTGATCAGTTCCCAGACATGCTGGAGTTCTGCAATCACTTAAAGGAAAGTCTTCTCATTTTAGGTGACTTTAACATTCACTTTGTCGAGCAGAATGAACAGCCACAGTTTGAATGAATGACCTTCTCCAGACGTTTGACCTTTATGAAGCTGTCCATCAGCATACGCACTCTCATGTCCACATTCTTGATTGGATCATACATATCTCATGGCCACATTCCTGATTGGATCATACATCTCTCATGCCTACATTTCTGATTCGATCATACATCTCTCATGGCCACATTCTTGATTGGATCATACATCTCTCACTGCCACATTCTTGATTGGAACATACATCTCTCATAGCTACATTCTTGATTGGATCATACATCTCTCAAGACCACATTCTTGATTGGATCATACATCTCTCAAGACCACATTCTTGATTGGATCATACATCTCTCATGACCACATTCTTGATTGGATCATACATCTCTCATAGCCACATTCTTGATTGGATCATACATCTCTCACTGCCACATACTTGATTGGATCATACATCTCTCACTGCCACATTCTTGATTGGAACATACATCTCTCATAGCTACATTCTTGATTGGATCATACATATCTCATGACCACATTCTTGATTGGATCATACATCTCTCATGACCACATTCTTGATTGGATCGTACATCTCTCATAGCCACATTCTTGATTGGATCATACATCTCTCACTGCCACATACTTGATTGGATCATACGTCTTTCAAGGCCACATTCTTGATTGGATCATACATCTCTCACTGCCACATTCTTGATTGGATCATACATCTCTCACTGCCACATTCTTGATTGGATGACACATCTCTCATGGCCACATTCTTGATTGGATCATACATCTCTCATGGCCACATTCTTGATTGGATCATACATCTTTCATGGCCACATTCTTGATTGGATCATACATCTCTCATAGCCACATTCTTGATTGGATCATACATCTCTCATGCCCACATTCCTGATTGGATCATACATCTTTCATGGCCACATTCATGATTGGATCAGACATCTCTCACTGCCACATTCTTGATTGGATCAGACATCTCTCACTGCCACATTCTTGATTGGATCAGACATCTCTCACTGCCACATTCTTGATTGGATCAGACATCTCTCATGGCCACATTCTTGATTGGATCATACATCTCTCATGTCCACAGTCTTGATTGGATCATACATCCTTCATGGCCACATTCTTGATTGGATCATACATCTCTCATGGCCACATTCTTGATTGGATCATACATCGCCAGAGTGATGATCTTCTCCAATCAACCATTGTTTCTCACTTGTTGACGACAGACCATATCTCTGTCACGTGTACATTGCGTTTCAAAATTCCCAAAGACCCACCAGTGTACAAGTCAACACGCAACCTGAAAACTGTTGATCGTGAGGCAATTAAAGAAGAGATGGAGAGCTTTGTTTCACAATCGCCACCACTGACTCAGCTCGCTGAGTTTTTCAAGTTTCTGTTAGACAAGTATGCCCCAGTAACACGAAAGAAAGTGCGATCACACAGACCCCCCCCTCCCCCCCCCCCCCCCCCCCCCGCCCCTGGTGCGCTTCAGTGTCTGAACAACTATTGGATTTGAAACACCATAGACGCAGAGCCGAAAGGCGGTGGCTCAAGTCTGGCCTGACAGTCGACAGCTAGACAAATCTTCTCCAGACTGAAGCAACAAGTCACCAAGCTCGTGCAGCGGGCAAAGACGGCGTACTATAGCGCCAAAATCTGTGCTAGCGCAACATGCAGAGAGCTCTTCCTGAACGCCAACACATTACTCGGAAAAGCTAAACCTTCGACCTTTCCAACTACCTACACAGAAGAAGAGCTCCCTGGTGTCTGTTCGGATTTCTTCCAGAACAAGACCGCCGCTATTCGCAACATCCTTGACGCGTTGCTTCGTCGCCCTCGTCAGGTGAGCCGGGAGAATTTAGTGGCTGTCCTCTGGTAGAGTTTAGACCAGTATCTCAAGATTCTGTATGTGACCTGCTGCAGAGAACACCTCCGAAGTCATGTGAACAGGATTCCATACCAGCCACACTGATGTTTGATTGATTGATTGATGATCGCTTATATAGCGCTATTCTCCGCTCTCTTGAGCAGATTTACTGCGCTCGCATGTGGTTCTACATGAGTGACTAGCTTTTTATAGCGCGTTTTTTGAATATCCACATGAAACTGCTGGTGCCACATGAAACTGCAGCCGTCTCGGTGCAAGTTCTGTGTACATCATACAACCATGCTCCATGTCACAT
>OY757552.1:0-190648 GCA_963584105.1 Alviniconcha strummeri
GTCCAATGTCCTGTTCTGTCAGTCAGATCAGAATGATTGATATAATTTTTTTTTATTTTTTTTTGCTTTTCAGCTGAAAAAGACATGATCCTGTATGGAATCTTGACAAGCACACCAATGAATGACTGTGAAATGACCTGCTTGGGACTCATGTGATGACTGTGGAGATGAGTATGAACTGAGCATCAGATAATGTTTCTTCAGTACTGACAAATATTTCTGTGTGAAAACTGAACTTTAAGACTCCCAGTGGGGAATGTTTGTGCCTCATAACTTTCTGGAAATTGTGTTGGGCTCAGAGGTGTTTTCCAATGACTCTTGATGCGAGTGTACAACTACTCCCTTCTGGCTCCTGTAAGTTGGAGAATTCTTTTCTTCGTGGTTTGATTTTGTCAACAAGTGAGGTAGGATTTTTTATTTCAATGACACAAATGTTTTAAATGTTTCATTTAGAAACTTACAGTTCAGTTTTTCTTTTTCCTGTTGTACACGCGATTTAAATGACGTCATTTGCTGATGAACAAATAATCATGTTGATAACTTTTTTTTCTGTGAGTTTAACTGAACAATAAGTTGTTGTTGTTGTTGTTGTTTTAAATTTCAAAATGAAAATTGCTTCAGTAGCACTTTTGATGGTGTCTACATTTCTTGCCATCTTTTCTAAAGTGAGTCTGAGCAATAAAAGAGAATGTCAGGTTTGGGGAATGTTCAGTGTAATAATTTTTCATTTTAGTTTTCTGCCATTTTTCATTGAAATGAGCCCGCGGTTTTGTTAAAGTCGTATCAGCAGACACGGTCCTGTACACCAGGCCTCACGAAAGGTCGGATGCGAGTGTACAGATGACAGCTGTATTTTACACAAGTACATAATTGAATTGACTGCAGTTAAGTTACAGGCAAAAAGTCAAATTTTATATAATGGCTGGTTCAGGACTACATGCAGATCTCCATGATTCATTTCCCCCCCTTAAAAAAAGTTATAATTTGAGAAATTTAAATAAAATTTTCCCAACAAAGTTTTGACATATTTTATTGATTATTGTTTGATGTTTGCAAGGTTTATTGTGAAGATAAATCGTTGGTTGCTAAGGAAATTTCTTTTTACAATAAGACAACTTTCAGGGCAATTTTCTCAAAACTGCGTTATTGAGGGTAACCCTGTTTCAAGACGTGTAGCTGAAAAACTAATGGACATATTCAAAAACGGTTTTCACCATTGAAAAGAGCATAAAGAATACTATTAGAAAACAATAAAACATTAAAATCAAAGTTTTGTGACAAGCGACTCATTTCGTGGTGGACGGTCACATTTAAGCATGCACTTTTTAAATAGTGTGTGTGTGTGTGTGTGTGTGTGTGTGTGTGTGTGTGTGTGTGTGTGTGTGTGTGTGTGTGTGTGAGAGAGAGAGAGAGAGAGAGAGAGAGACAGAGACAGAGAGACAGAGACAGACAGACAGACAGACAGACAGACAGACAGACAGAGACAGAGAGAGAGAGAGAGAGAGAGAGAGAGAGAGAGAGAGAGAGAGAGAGAGAGAGAGAGAGAGAGTCCGAACCTTAAATAAACACCAAGAATCATGGTAGCACACCACAGTTCCTGTCACACGGCTCTTGCGCGGCTTGAGATTAATGGAGGAAAGATGAGGATATCAACTCAATATGCCTCGAAAAATACACTTTTTGCCGGCGATCAGCGGCTGGGTGTACCAGTTTTGACGTCTCTATTGGGGCCGAGAAGAACAGAAAATGGACGGATTTAAAACAGCTGGTTTCATTTTAGGGACGTACGGTTACAGCAAGTAAACGTATGATAATGGGGATTATAGAGATGATAAATCATCGCCAGCCCAATATGCCGCACGAGGGTGTGGTTGTGACCTGCACGCATGCATGTGTGTGTGAGTAGGAGAGACAGATGATTGAATGCGTGTCCGTTACAGCCTAGACTGGTACAATGTCTTCATGCTACATACTCGAGCGAGTGTATGTGTGTACTAGTGTGTATGTGTATCAGTGGTGTGTGTGTGTGTGTGTGTGTGTGTGTGTGTGTGTGTGTGTGTGTGTGTATGCGTGCCTGCGTGTGTGCGTGCGTGTGTGTGTGTGTGTGTGTGTGTGTGTGTGTATGCGTGCCTACGAGTGTGTGCGTGCGCGTGTGTGTGTGTATGTGTGTGTGTGTGTGTGTGTGTGTGTGTGTGTGTGAGTGTGTGTGTGTGAGTGTGTGTGTGTGTGTGTGTGTGTGTGTGTTGCTGTGCGTATGTGCCTGCGCATAACGGTAGCAGTCTGTGTGTATGCATTTACGAATACGTTTTTTCGCTTTGCTTGGAAAATTATATATCTGTATGGAGGAGGTCAGAATGAAGAGATGTCAGTTAAAGATCCCGACATGAAATTTGGAAGAGGTCAAAAAGAAGAACTGTCAATTAAAAATCACGCTTTTATGTCTGGAGAAGGTCAAAGTGAAGAGCTGTCAGTTAAAAGTAACCCTTTCTCCCCAGTCTGCCTATAAATTCCAGCATCCTTCCCTCCCAGTATTTTTTTATTTCTACATTCCAGCACCCCTCTCTCCCCAGTCTGTCTATAAATTCCTGCATCCTTCCCTCCCCAGTATATTTCTACATTCCAGCACCCCTCTCTCCCCAGTCTGCCTATAAATTCCAGCATCCTTCCCTCCCAGTATATTTTTATTTCTACATTCCAGCACCCCTCTCTCCCCAGTCTGCCTATAAATTCCAGCATCCTTCCCTCCCAGTATATTTTTATTTCTACATTCCAGCACCCCTCTCTCCCCAGTCTGCCTATAAATTCCAGCATCCTTCCCTCCCAGTATATTTTTATTTCTACATTCCAGCACCCCTCTCTCCCCAGTCTGCCTATAAATTCCTGCATCCTTCCCTCCCCAGTAGGGGGGCGGGGATAGCTCAGTGGTTAGAGCTCGTGATTGAAAGGTCGCGGGTTCGAATCCCTGCTGGAACGGCGGGAGAATTTTCTTCTCCAGGGTCGACTTTCTGTGCTGACTCTTATTTCGGTATCCGTTCCACCCCCGTGTTACCACAGTAGCACGTAAAATATCCCCGTCATTCTGCCAAAAGTGCAGGTGGCAGGTTACAGCTAAACACGCATACACCTTACGTATGTGGATTTTATTGAACCGTGCTTCGGCATTGGTCACAACTTGTCCCTAATATGTCAAATGACATCTGAGGACATTAAGCATCAACTCATCATCATCTCCCCAGTATATTTCTACATTCCAGCACCCCCTCTCCCCCAGTCTGTCTATAAATTCCTGCATCCTTCCCTGCCCAGTATATTTTTATTTCTACATTCCAGTACCCCTCTCTCCCCAGTCTGCCTATAAATTCCAGCATCCTTCCCTCCCAGTATATTTTTATTTCTACATTCCAGCACCCCTCTCTCCCCAGTCTGCCTATAAATTCCTGCATCCTTCCCTCCCCAGTATATTTCTACATTCCAGCACCCCTCTCTCCCCAGTCTGTCTATAAATTCCAGCATCCTTCGCTCCCCAGTATATTTCTACACCCCAGCACCCCCCCCCCCCCCACCACCACCACCACCACCCCGCCCCGATGCCCGGCCACTCCCCTCGCACGCCCTGAAATGCTCACTGGATAACTCCTATGGGTCCAGATGGCGCTCACTGGATAACTCCTAGGGGTCCAGATGGCGCTCATTGGATAACTCCTATGGGTCCAGATGGCGCTTTTGTGCGTTTTTATATGACGAGCGGGGAAAGATTGGAATTGTGAGGTCTCCGCATAATATGAAAATGAAGTATTTTTAGTTGTGCAAGCTGGCGAGTCTATATTATAGTCCCGCCAGCTTGCACAACTAAAAATATTTCATTGTGTTATTTTCCTAGAGGCTTTCAGTGACGACAATAGTGGAAAGAAAGAAAGAAAGAAAGAAAAAAGAAGAAGAAGAAGGATGATTAGCAGCGGCCTAGACTCGTAATGAAATTACATTTTTTTTAAATATTGTAGAACCTTGCTGCCAAAGCGCTTATATTGTGCTGACAGTCTTTATGAAGAGAGAGAACGAAAGCGCGCCCACAAGGGGGGGGGGGGGGGGGGGGGGGCGGGGGGCGTATTTTTCCCCCATACCTGAGAATGCCGCAGTATTAATGGCCTTTTTCTGATGGTTATAGATTGTAAAATTCCCGCCGGTCATGATCAACGCTGATGAGCTCTCCTTGAGCGAAAAGCGTCTGGCTGGCGACCGAAAGCAAAGTGGGACCTATCCAGGTTCACTTCCTTTGCTAATGCCTCCGATGGTGCTACGCCCCTGTTTTCAGAGGCTTCCTATAGGACTGGTTGCACCTAGCGCAATGAATTGAGTCGGACCGGGAAAGAGCCTTGTAATTTTTTCAAGTATGTTCTCTCTCTCAAAGAAAAAGTTCTTAATCTCTCTCTGTCTGTCTCTCTGTGTGTCTCTGTCTCTGTCTGTCTGTCTGTCTGTCTGTCTGTCTGTGTCTCTGTCTCTGTGTGTGTGTGTGTGTGTGTGTGTGTGTGTGTGTGTGTGTGTGTGTGTGTGTGTGTGTGTGTGTGTGTGTGTGTGTGTGTGTGTGTGTCTCTCTCTCTCTCTCTCTCTCTCTCTCTCTCTCTCTCTCTCTCTCTCTCTCTCTCTCTCTCTCTCTCTCTCTCTCTCTCTCTCTCTCTCTCTCTCTCTGCAAGCAGCTTAACAGGGTATCATTTACTCACTAGTTGTAAAAGCACACAATGTACTAGATCTAGTGTATGAAAAAGAGTGCATTACTCTGTTTTTCCGCCTTAAGCACGCTTTCATTAATCTCTCCCTCTTATATATGTAGACAGTAACTGATTCACACAGCAAAATGTAATAGAGATGGAAACAGTGTCGTGCAGCACTGACAACGGAGAAGAACTGAAGAACAATTCTGAGCTCTGGTTCGACCAGTGAAGATGATGATGATGTAGAGCTTCATGTCATCGGATGTCGGGTTGACATATTAGGGACAAACTGTGACCAATGCGTAAGCATGGTTCAGTGTTGCTTCATGTCCACAGAAACCATAAGGCTCATTAGGACGGGGAGCCCAGGACGACCACCTCGACTTTCACACAGCTCCTGAACTCTGACTTTCGACCAGTAAGTAAGTAAACATGGTGCTTAACGTCCACAGAAACCATACGGCTTATTAGGGACGGACAGAGGGTGGGGAAGGGGGTACGGAGGTGGGAGGAGACGGAGATTATATACCTATCGTTACATTGTTACCACCAGAAGGGCTTCTGCATTAATATGGGCAGCGATGAGAGCCATTTTAATGTTTCAGTAGGGGGTGATGGACAAAGTCACAAGACAGTGTCCACAAACCACAACCTTTTTGAAGAGAAAGGAGAGCCGACGCGGTATCGAACCGGGGTCCTTCCGCTTACCAGCCTAACGCCTTACCGCTAGGCCAGACCGGCTCACTTTCGACCAGTGGCTCGTGGTCAGGTTTTATACCTGTGGTGATTTGGAAACCTCACTGTTTAAGATTGCAAGGTTTGTGGCTGAAACTGTGCAGCTGTGCGTTGGAGCACTGTTTAAGATTGCAAGGTTTGTGGCTGAAAATTGTGCAACTGTGCAGTGGAGCACTGTTTAAGATTACAAGGTTTGTGGCTGAAACTGTGCAGCTGTGCGTTGGAGCAGCTCCCAGGGCCTCCGGGATTTGGTTAAATCACGGATTTCTCAGGTTTTTGCTAGCAGAAGAGACCTTTATGCATCTAGAGAGGTCAAAGTAAAAACTAGAAATTAACGATTTCGTTTCTAAACATCGCGCTAATTTGATACCATATTAAACTCACAAAAGGAGCTTGGCGGGATCGACTGCGAAACAGTCCAATGTCCTGGCTGGCCGGCATCACAGATCTTACAAGTGGAAACTGACCGACTCTTTCGGTGATCGATCCCCCCAGTGTTGGTTACACTTAAGTCCACTTGGTCGGAATGCGCCGCTAGCCGGCTGACCTCCTGGCCGCGGGCAGCATAACCGTGTGGCCAAATTATGATGGCAGATTATGTCCGTGGCCAAATTATGATTGGCAGATTGTGAACGTGGCCAAATTATGATTGGCAGATTATGAATGTGACCAAATTATGATTGGCAGATTACGAATGTGGCCAAATTATGATTGGCAGATTATGAACACGATTTCCCAATCGACGCGGCATGCCACACCTTCGACCCGGCGACAGATCGGAATCATGTTTTCTGTCATCGACGAACAAATTACGATGCAACGAATAGTGATAGCTGTACTGTAGGTATATAATTCCATATTATTTTTTCGGGAAGCAATGGTTTATGCTATATCAGATTGACTTTGGAGAACTTTCAGATGCATTTCTTACCCAAGGTATCCTTTAAAATGTGCTATTTTGTATTGTATAAGCTGTCACTGACGCAATGGCGAACCATCCCATTAGGACTGATGCAGACATTAAATGTATCTCCCATAAGTAATAAGGCCAAAAGATCTGAACAACACTGGTTCACGAAGACATGAGGCTGAATGGCTTACCAAACAGCAACTGTAACAAAATAAGAACAACAATGGAAGCGAAATGAGGAACATTTCAAGACATTAGATAAGAAATCACCACTTTGTTCTAAACAATTGTTTTACTGAATCAACGACAAAGCTTACGCGGCTTTGCAATGGAAACTTCATAGAATCGATCGCGATGTTGAATGTAGCAGCTTTGCTAGTCTTGCAGCTGAGGCAATGAATGGAGAAAACAGATAAATTGGGTCAGTCTTCACCTTCTTGATGTAATGCTGTTTGGTATCGTTGGCGGCAGCTGTCACAAGTATCATTTTTCTCGGGACAAAAGTTCTGTCGCGACAAACCCGTGTTTGTCGCGACAACCATGTGTTTGTCATGACAAAACACATCTTTATTCGCGACAAAATATATTTTTGTCGCGACAAACACGTGTTTGTTGCGACAAAGGTTTTGTCTCGACAAGCATACGTTTGTCGGGACAAAAGACGTGTTTTGTCGCGACAAAAACGTGTTTGTCATGACAAATGTATGCTTGTCGAGACAAAACGTTTGTCATGACAAAAATGATACTTGTGGCAGCTCCCGCCAACGATAGTTTGGAAAATGCGACAATAACGGTAAGTGGACTCCATCGCCCTTTACTCGGCCAGCCAACCAGTGCCAATGCCATTCGGAGACAACATGCATGCAGCACTGCATGGGCATAGGCACTAGAACCTAATAAATGGCGACTTCCCTGTCACTACGTTTGTCCTATGTATGACTGAACACGTTTGCAGCAGTACGTAGCTGTGGTGTTTGTTTTTTAACCAACAATACAGAGAACAGTTCCCTTTCTTTGTCGAAGCGATAGCTGGTAGCCTAGAGCAAACAAAATTGAAACATCACTCAGTAAATCTTTGAAACACTTAGGCCCCGCCTTGCTTTTGTCGGACCATATGTCTCTGAATCTCCTCCAGTGGACGGAGCTCTCTGACTCTCCTTCAGTGGACGGTACTCTCTGAATCTCCTTCAGTGGAAGGAGCTCTCTGACTCTCCTTCATGGGCGGAGCTCTCTGACTCTCCTGGTCGCAAGTTAAGTACGCGTCGGGCGTGTTGGTTTACAGTGTGATCTGAGAATAGGACTGGCCTATTCTCCCCTTTCCTTTCAGTATTGAATCAGCGGAACATTGTAATGGAAAGCTTTTAATTCTAAATATTTGTCTTGATTTTTCTATACCCTTTGGACAGAAATACGTTTTGAGGAGGCTAGTTTGATTCAAAGCGAAGGTTTTAATTACAAGATTGATTTTTTTACGGTCCTGTGGACTGACAACACAAAACGTGTTTCTGAGCATGTTTTCCGTACAACTTGCACGTG
Source organism: Alviniconcha strummeri (assembly GCA_963584105.1). Classification (NCBI taxonomy): domain Eukaryota; kingdom Metazoa; phylum Mollusca; class Gastropoda; family Provannidae; genus Alviniconcha; species Alviniconcha strummeri. The sequence goes on from OY757552.1 coordinate 7,891, forward strand.
TTCCTTTCACATTTTTTTCTTTTAATTTTCTCCATCGCTGTTTCATTTATGCAGTTAATGGTAACATCTGGCGATAATGATTTGCAGCAGCGGATATAAAACTCGATTGCGCATCACCATCTCTTCACGCCAACACTTCTTCCATTGCAAAGTTAGACAGCCGTCTTCTGCAGTTGTTGATGCCTTTGCTGGCCAACACCAAACTGTGGTAAATTCGCAACCGAGGCTTCTTTTTTTGTTTTTTGTTTTTTTGTTTTTTGTTTTGTGTTTGTTTGTTGCTTTTTTCTGAGCCCAATCAGTGCTTGGGTTTTAGGAGATAAATTTTATGTCTTAAAAAATATTGCTAATTTTGGTTCTTTTGTGGTACATTGCAGTCTTACCTGGGATAGTTCTTGCCAGTTGTTTATTTTTTATTTTAGCAATTTATTTTGGAGACGGCTCTCAGCAAATTGTTATCGTCTGTCGCCCTGTGAACGAAACTGTGATCCGGGAGTATGACGGCAATGGCCGGGTAGCTCTGTCAGTACTTTTCGTGTTTGGTGAAGATTTTATGGATCTTTACTTTACGAAGCCTAGCCGTAAAACTAAAAGGGAGAAAACTGTAAATCGTTTTATTTTTTGTGTCCTGACAAAGTTTTGTTTGTTTGTGATCCTCCGCGTTCTTTTTCTCGCCAGTTGCGAGACACTGGTTATAAATACCGTCTTTTTTTTTGGGGGGGGGGGGGGGGCATTAGGGGTGGTGGTCTGGATCTGGATTTATACACTGCATGGACCATTTTGGGACATTTTTGCAACGGAACTTGGAGAGCGCAATGCTAATAAAACTTGTATTTTAAAAGGAGTAATCTGTACAGTTTGTTACTGTACAGGCCTTATTTAAAAACTGGCTAAAACGTTCTTGCACTTGTAACGCTCTGCCTACTGCTGATGAAAATGCAGTGACAGAGTCTGCAGTGACCACAGTGTCTTCCAGCTTTTTCCAGTCAGCCACAGTTCTTACAAAGAATGAGTTCTTGTACCGCTCATTCTTGCTGCCTGGAATCTTGAAGCCACGGGAGTTATGAATTTCATGTCTGGTGATGGTGTTGTCAGAGTCGCAATCCTTGGAGGTTGTCGGGCGGATTCTTCTTAATTTCTGTTTGCTGGCATCAGCAATTTCTCTGGAGTCATGGCTGGGACGTGGCCCTCCACAGACTTGTAGAGGGTTGCTGCTATCTGCGCTCCTGCAGTGGTGGCAGGTTCATCTCCTGGAGCAGGTGTCCCAAGCATCCCATCTCTCTAGATGATGAAGTGATGCTTAATGTCCTCAGATGTCATTTGACATATTAGGGACAAGTTGTGACCAATGCCGAAGCACGGTTCAATAAAATCCACATACGTAAGGTGTATGCGTGTTTAGCTGTAACCTGCCACCTGCACTTTTGGCAGAATGACCGGGATTTTTTACGTGCTACTGTGGTAACACGGGGGTGGAACGGATACCGAAATAAGAGTCAGCACAGAAAGTCGACCCTGGAGAAGAAAATTCTCCCGCCGTTCCAGCAGGGATTCGAACCCGCGACCTTTCAATCACGAGTCCGGTGCTCTAACCACTGAGCTATCCCCGCCCCTGTCCTCTCTCTAGACTTGTAGTCCCTCTTGATGAAGCGAGCTGCTTGGCGTTGTACCCTATCCGGACAGTCTACATCCCGCTTTAAATATGGCTCTCATACTGTTTTGTGGCGGTCACGTCCAAAGCTCAAAGCTGTGTGAACAAGGAGGTGGAACTAAGCTCTCACACCCTTTCCACTCGCCCCTAATAAATCGTATGAGTTGTGTGAGCGTTTAGCTTCATCGAAGATGTGGTCAGGCCAGTTTTTCGCGAGTTTCCCCAGAAGCTCAGTTTCTCTCGGGCAGTTGGCCATGGAGATTTGGCTAGGGCTTTCCTGCATTTAGGAGTTAAGTTAACTTTGAATTAGGTACGTTAGTTTCATTTCGTTGGACCAAAGTTGACAGCATAGTACAGTATGATTGGGACTGGGATTTGTCGATTAGTCTTTCTAGAGTTTTCTCTGGGCGTGCATACATTTAGGACAGAATATTAAATTTTGTCACGCTGCATAGTTTGGACATATATTCAAATAGTTCAAAAGCGATGGAATATTGGCTGTATTCAAATAATTCAAAAGCGATGGAATATTGGCTGTATTAAAATAGTTCAAAAGCGATGGAATATTGGCTGTATTTGCAGCAAGGTTCGAAGCGGACTATGATGCGAAGGAAACTGATTTAGACGAATGTGTCAGCGTTGAAATGGAGAACGATGACTCGAGAAGAAGGACTGAAGTTTTGAAACGTTTGCACTTTTATGTTTGCGTAAGAAGATATTCGTTGTTTGTATTTGTTGGTTGACAGAGTTAGTTCATATCACGCGAACATAAACGTCTATTTTGCTTGGTTCTGGCACATTGTTTATAATAGCATGGCCACCTTCACAAGCAAATCTGCAGGAATTTTTACAGATTGTTGTTGCAATGTTGTTTATAACTGGCGTCTGCTGAAGCTAGATTAGCGGATGTAAGGTCAGACGTTACCCCACCCAACACCCGCTGTTCACCGGTATATTGATAAAATCAAACCTGCCACACTTTCAAAGAAGTGACGGTAGGCTCAGGATGTCATGCTAGTGTGAATAATCATATATTTTTTATTTTTGACCATTTTAATGTTGGTGTGGATGTTACTATGTTTGTGGGCGTGTGACCTCTGTTTCTGGCTGTGGTGGAGAGACGGCGGAGGGGGGGGGGGGGGGTATGAGTAACGTAAGGACTGCGCACTTATCTGATCTCAGAAGCGATGCTTTGTTCTGATTTACTTGATTTGTATGCTGTTATGTTTACCCATGTTATTTTGTTTCTATTGTTCGATTGTTTGGTGTCGTAAGTGGACTTGCGTGAACCAGAAAACAAATGTTCATTTTATGCATTTATCATGAATAATAAAATTCTTTTGAAGTGGAATTGAATTAGACTCTCTTCGAAAGTCTCAAACTTTGCTCACATTGGTTTTTCAAATGATAAAAAATCTCTTTGTTCTCGACAAAACCTTCAGAGAGGCTAATTTGTGGAGCAAACGAAACAGTCTGACCGAAGTCTTGGTAATTTTATGTTTTATATGATTTAGTTGGGCACTGATACAACGTATCATGGTAATTGTAACTGTAAGATCAGCTTAATATCACTTACGTGAAAAGAATTTAAATTTTAAAAAGGGAAAAAAAATATGGGCAGTGATAGTGCCTCCCCTTGGACTCAAGGTGCTTTGCAGTAATACGAATTAAGTACAGGATACTAGACTGAGACATGTCATCACGATCATCCGAAATCAGCAAATCTATCAAAATAATTAAATAGTGATAATACATAGGCTTGCACACACACACACACACACACACACACACACACACACACACACACACACACACACACACACACACACACACACACACACACACACACACTAACATACTTACAGAAGAGGTGATTTTTTTTAGCCTACGTAATATGCATGGCTCGCGCGCGCTTGTGTGTGTGTGTGTGTGTGTGTGTGTGTGTGTGTGTGTGTGTGTGTGTGTGTGTGTGTGTGTGTGTGTGTGTGTGTGTGTGTGTGTGTGTGTGTGTGTGTGTGCCGCCCAACCCCCCAGGCCCCCCACCCACCCCCACCCCCACCCAATGAAATTGCGGTTGTATGCGAGTTTTTATTGACAGTGAAATATTTGTGAACTAAAGCCTCGGTGTTTTTATTTGAGTGGAAGTTAATGAACGCTATTCTCTTCATTGCACTTCTCTCCACCTTTTCAAAGTCTCGGCCAGTTCACCGACGTTTCAGGCTGTGAGGGTTTCCTGGGTAAACCGAGAAAATCAGAATGCAGATACTTCTACTGATCGCCATCTTTGTACCCGCCGTCCGAGCTGACAACTTGCTGGAACTCCTGTTGAACGGTAAGTTCAGAACAGTAGTAATGGTGGTGATGATGATAGTGAGGACGACGTCAAAGACATAGATCCTTGCTTGAACCTCTCCTCGATTCTGACTTGATGAAAGCTCTGATGATAATAATAATGATTTTGACTCCTTGATTGTGGGTTGACAATGTCAGTGGCGATGTGATGATGATGGTGATGATGATGAAGCAGGCGTTGATAAAGAATACTAGACCGATGATTATTTGAGGATGATATTAACTTGCTTGAGAATTCCAGTGACGGTGACTTCAGAGGGGCCGTGAGTATGGTGAGGGTCAATAATTAGGCTTCTGATGCAGACGCTATTCAACGATGGCGTAGGGAACAGTAACGAGAACGACAATGACAATGATTATGTTGACATTGTAGATAGCGAAAACAAAAGACAATTCGTATAATTATTATGGCCAGAACTCTAACTCTCTCTCTCTCTCTCTCTCTCTCTCTCTCTCTCTCTCTCTCTCTCTCTCTCTCTCTCTCTCTCTCTCTCTCTCTCTCAGTTGATCTCACGAAGGCGGCAGGCAGCAGTTTTTGAGTCTCTGCATAATCTGGGTGATTTCGACTAATTACTGCCTCTATTATCATTGGTGCGGCGTGGACTTTTAGATATTGTGTCAGAGAAGATTCTGCTGGTCATTTTGGTGTAAAGTTTTGTGAACTTTGTAAATACTATCTGCAGATTTTTCTGCATTATTCAAAAGCGTTCACCGGACAAAGCAACTGTAGCTGATTTTCAGTTGAAAACATATCACCATGCCTCAGAGGGACTCAGAGTGTCGGTTGGCCTCTTTACAGCTACACTGGTGAACATACTGTCAAGGAATGCCCAAACAGCAGTAAACAGAATAAAGGGCCTGCGAGCTCACGGTTTTGCAGCCAAGCTGGCGGTAACGACGTTACTGGCTTTTCTGATGATGTCTGGCATTGAACCAAACCCCGGACCAACTACACCAACAGCGTCTGGACGACAAGAAGGTGAGGGAGACGACTCTGCTTCCAACCAACCTGTTCTGAAAGAGCTGCTTGAACAGATGAAAACACTCACTCAGGCTGTCTCACGTTTGGAAAGCGCGCAGATAGACAGCACAGCGCAAATGACGGCTCGACTCGATGCGACTGAAGGGAAACTGACGACAAGACTGGAAGAAGTAGCAGACGAACAAACTGTGCTCTCACACGATGTCTCCGCTATGTACGAACACTTTGAACAGATGAGGACTTCAAATGAAAATCTCCAGTACCACAACGAGAAACTGGAAGACAAACTCGATGCGCTGGAAAACCAGAGCAGGCGGTCAAACGTCCTCTTCGATGGCATCCCACCTTCCGCTAATGAAACCTGGGAAGACTGCGAGAACAAAGTCCTTGAAATCATCAGAAAGAAGATGATGATAACAAAGAACATCCCCATCGAGAGAGCACACCGCCTTGGGAAAACGATCATCGTCAGGTTTCAGTCATTTGAGGACAGAGAACTAGTTGTATCGAGAGCCAGAGAACTTAAAGGTTCCAGTGTCTATGTCCGTGAGGATGCATCGGACCGTTTCCGTCAGAAGCAGAGAGGCCTGATACCGCTGATGAAGACGATGCGAGAAGACGGCAAGCGTGCAGTTATTCGGCACCATAAACTGCGCTCAGAGGAAGGAACATTCACCTTCGACCTCAAGCACGAGGAGATAGTGAAGGTGGATGACAGACGACTGCCACCATGGGAACATCGTCACCAAAGACAGCCTCCCAGACGACACATCCGTAGACAGGGCAGCAGTGACAACAGGAAGCACGCTGAAAGAGAAGCAGACCGGCACAGCCCTACGAGGGACCGCGTGGATGATGACGGCCACAACGACGAGGACTTCGACCGCAACCTGAGCCAGTACAGGAAAGGTGACAACGACAACACACGACAACATCTGGGAGGGTTCCCCCCTCTTAGGCCCCGCGGCAGAGAGGACAACCACAGCACAGGCAGCAGTGAGAAGGGAAGTCAACGTGACAGGAACAGGGAGGAGCTCTTCAGACCTGATCACGTGTCTGTGAGGAGCTCATACTCCAGACGATCTGTAGGAACGGACAGAAGGAGGGGTAGCAGAAGACATGTTGAGACAGATTCCAGACCCGTTACCAGATCTCAGAACCACACCCGCCACCATCCCTCCTCTGACAAACAAGCTTCAGCTTGGAAATAGGGACTCGGCCCGGGCCCAAAGGACGACTCCAAAGCCAACAACAACACTATCAAGATTGGGGCTTACAATGCGGAAGGACTGTGGCAGAAACTACACTGCGCTGATTTTGTGAGTTTCTTGTTATCATTTGATGTGGTATGCCTAACTGAGACATTCATCGATACAGATTTCCAGTCTGATATGTTTAAAAACTACCTATCATTTACAGCAAAGGCAAAAAAACTCTCCCACCATGGGAGAAATTCTGGTGGTGTTGTAATGCTCCTAAAGAAATTGTATGCTGAATTTGTACGAGAGGTCAAAGTTCCTTACGAAAACATGCTCGTTATTGAAGTCGACGAAGTACTTTTTAAGACCGGTAAACCTGTTTATATGATTGGCGTTTACATTCCACCGTGTGAGTCACCTGCCTACAGAGTGACAGAAAACGGGTTTGGGACTGAACCATTAGAACAATGCTTGTTAGACCTGCAGGGAAAATGTTCAGATTTCCACTTCATTATTTTTGGTGACATGAATTCAAGAACGGGAGATAAAAATGGTATGCTGGAATGCTCGGCAGATGGGATGTATTCAGATGAAGCAGAAGAAAGTTTCAGCAGAACTTCAAAAGATCCTACAGTGAATGCCTTTGGTCAGCAGCTTCTTGATTTATGTAGTGCATTTGAATGTTTTATTGTGAATGGCTTATGCGACAAGAGATTCGATGACGGTTTAACTTTTATTTCAAAAACTGGAGGGAGTGTTGTGGATTATTTTATTGTTTCCAATGAACTGTGTGTCGACACTTTCCTGTCGTCCTTTGAAATTATTCCCCGGGTCGAGTCTAGCCACTTGCCGATTGTATTATGTGCACGTGCAATTCGTGCAGACACGGGCCACCCAGACTCCGGAGATGAGTGGATTGAAAGGTACGTGTGGGACAAGCAAAAGGAAAATGACTTTGTAGCTCACCTTTCCACGAGTTCATCGCTTGACGAAGTCACGCGTGCAACCATGGAACTTGATGTGAGTGTTGATTCAGCACTGTACATTTTTGTAGCAAACATTCTGTCCGCGGCAGAATGCATGAAAAAACGTTTTAAGAGATTCGGGTGTAAAAATACATAAATCTCCATGGTTCGACAACGATTGTTTGAATGCAAAAAATGCAGCACGTAAAAGCCTTCAGATTTTCAGGAAGACAAGCCTCGAGATGGATAGACTGACTTTTATTCAGAACAAAAGAACATATCGACAACTTATACGGGAGCGTAAAAAGAAACACAAACAAAACTTAGCAGAGAAGTTACACAGTACAGTCAGTGAACCTAAAGCATTCTGGAAAGAACTGCGCACAAATCTGGGATTCAGTAAGAACAGAAGTATTGGGAATATTAAGGAGGATGGGTGGGTAACACATTTAAAAAAAGTTTTTTCATTAGAACACTCCCAACCACAGCATGTGGACAGGGATGCCGAGGCCCCGCTAGATGATGAAGTTATGGAAAGACTTAATAGGGACATTACGGAAGATGAAGTTAAGAATGCAATAAGAAAACTTAAGAATCAAAAGGCAAGTGGCTATGACTGTGTGATGCCCGAGATGCTGAAATTGTCTGAGAACAATACAGTGCCTTTTTTAACTCGATGTTTTAACAAGGTTTTTACTGACGGCACATACCCTGAAGAATGGACCAGAGCTGTAATTATTCCATTGCATAAAAAGGGTGATTTGGAAAACCCAGACAACTACCGGGGTATCTCCGGGGTATAAAAGGTGCATACATTTGCCTGCAAGAGATTTTTGAATGTTCCAGTGAGGACTCCAAATAAAAGTGTATACGGAGAACTCGGACGATATCCATTGCATATTAACAGTTGCATGCGATCTATTAAATATTGGCTCAAACTACAGACAATGAGTGACAGCAGACTACCCAAGCAGGCGTACAAAATGCAGTTAAAACTTGATGAAAACCTGAATCCATGTTGGGTAACAAGAACCAAACACTTCATATGTGATTTTGGTTTTACCGACGTCTGGCAGCAGCAGGGAGTGGGTGACGAACGTATTTTCCTGTCAGTTTTAAAGCAGAGATTACTTGAGAAGTATAATCAGGAATGGTTGAATGCAGTTAATACTAGTTATAGATTTTCCTTCTACGTGACATTTAAGTCCAGTTTACTGCCGGAGCAGTATTTCGATTGCGTAACCCTAAAGTGCTATCGAGATGCTCTTATCAAGATTCGACTTGGTGTTCTACCAATCAACAGCAATAAATTTAGATATTCTGAAGATGACAGAAAAAGGCTGTGTGACTTATGTCAGTCAGGTGGAGGATGAATTTCACTTTGTCTGTATGTGTCCGCTATATAAGAGACTCAGGACAAAATATATTGATCCTGACATGCGCAAGAAAAATACTTTCACACGACTGTTTTCTTGCAATTCAGAAGAAAAATGCTGGAAGCTTGCTGCTTTTGCATTTTACGCCTTCAAATTAAGACAGCAATACCTAGAACAACAGTTAAATGTATAAATCATTCACCTTTAATGCATAGTCCTAGCCAAACAATAACAGTTGGACTGGCTGTCAACACACTTTGACTAGTCAGATATTGATGTGACTGTGCCACCAGCTTGTACTCAACGTTTGGGCCCACGGCCATGTTTTTATCCCATTTTCATAACTATTTTATTATTCTTTAATTGCTTTATTCCATTTTCTCATGAGTGTGTATATATTGCGCTGCATTAGTACATTGTGAGTGAGCGGTGTGTGTGTGTGTGTGTGTGTGTGTGTGTGTGTGTGTGTGTGTGTGTGTGTGTGTGTGTGTGTGTGTGTGAGAGAGAGAGAGAGAGAGAAAGAGAGAGAGAGGAGAGAATATGCGTGCGTGCGTGCGTGTGTGCGTGCGTGCGTGCGTGCGTGCGCGTGTGTGTGTGTGTGTGTGCGTGTGTGCGCGCGTGCGTGTGTGTGTGGGGGGGTGAGTGTGTGTGTGTGTGTGTGTGTGTGTGTGTGTGTGTGTGTGTGTGTGTGTGTGTGTTGGCTTGAATCACCAAATGTCTTTATTTCTGTTTGCATTAGTAGGCACGAAAGATTTGCATTTTAAGATGGGTTTTATATTGTAAAAGTCAGATGACTTGTGCAATAAACAATTTGTTCTTGTTCTTGTTCTCTCTCTCTCTCTCTCTCTCTCTCTCTCTCTCTCTCTCTCTCTCTCTCTCTCTCTCTCTCTCTCTCTCTCTCTCTCTCTCTCTCTCTCTCTCTCTTCTATCTCTCCAATCCTTGTAAAATAAAGTTTTCGAGTTCGATTTCTCTCTCTCTCTCTCTCTCTCTCTCTCTCTCTCTCTCTCTCTCTCTCTCTCTCTCTCTCTCTCTCTCTCTCTCTCTCTCTCTCTCTCTCTCTCCTCTCTCCCTCCCTCCCTCCCCATTTGATCTGAAAGCGTTCCGTTCATGACACACTCTGTAGTTCTGTGTAATCCAGGGACTCCGATAGATCCGAAAGTGTTCCGTTCACGACACACACTCTGTAGTTCTGTGTAACCCAGGGACTCTGACAGATCTGAAAACGTGCCATTCTCTGTTTGACGTGACGAATACGTATATACTATGTCGTTCTGTGTAACTCAGTGACTGCTCCATCTAAAAACGTACTATTCTCTGTGTGACGTGACACATACTTGGTCGTTCTGTGTAACCCAGAGACCGTGATCGATCTGAAAACGTGTCGATGCCTGTGTGACGTGACGCGTATCCTGTCGTTCTGTTAACTCAGTGACTGACCTATCAGAAAACGTACCATGCTTGGTGTAACCCAGGGACTTTGATCGATCTGAAAACGTACCATTCTCTGTGTGACGGATCTGACGCATAGGGGTACTCTCACGTTTTTTATTACCCAGGGACTCTAATCGATCTGAAAACGTAGCATTCTCTGTGTGACGGATCTGACGCATAGGGGTTAGCTCACGTTTTGTATTACCCAGGGACTTTGATCGATTTGAAGAACGTTCCAGTCTCTGCGCGAAGTGACGCATATGTGTATGTACTCTGTCGTTCTGTGTAGCCCAGTGATTGATCATTCAGAAAACGTACCATCTTATGTGTAACACACGGACTCTAGTAGATTTAAAAACATACCATCTATTATGTAACACAGGGATTCTGGTAGACTTGAAAACGTCCCCTTCTCTGTGTAACCCATGGGCTGTGGTAGATGTGAAAACGAACCCTTCTCTGTGTAATCCATGGACTGTGGTAGATGTGAAAACGAACCCTTCTCTTTCTGTAACCCAGGGACTCTGGTAGATGTGAAAACGTACCCTTCTCTGTGTAACCCAGGGGCTCTGGTACATGTGAAAACGAACCTTTCTTTGTGTAATTCAGGGACTCTGATCGATCTGAAAAAGTACCCTTCTCTGTGTATCCCAAGGTCTCTGGTAGATGTGAAAACGAACCCTTCTTTGTGTAATCCAGGGATTCTGATCGATCTGAAAAAGTACCCTTCTCTGTGAAACCCATGGGCTCTGGTAGATGTGAAAACGAATCCTTCTCTGTGTAACCCAGGGACTCTGATTGATCTGAAAACGCTTCAGGGAGATCACCCCGTCCTGGAGATCAACATCAAGCTTCACAAGCCAAACTGCAGTGGTGAGTTGTCGAACGTGACCTCGGCGGTAAAGTAGCGTGGGATAGATGATGAACTGACGCGAGTAACAATAGTGTGATGTAACACCGCTGGTGAGTTGACAGGAAATCAGTCCGATGGTCAGTTAACGTCAAACTGATAGATGGTCAGTTGGTGTGAGACTGATGGTGAATTGACATTCGATAGTGAGCTGGCATGGTAACATCTGATGTAACATTGATGGTGAGCTAACGTGAGATAGTGAGTTTACGTCAAATAATATGGTGAGCTTACCATAGACAGATGGCGAACTAGCATGTGATCTGTAGTGAGTTGATGTAATATCGACGGTGAGTTATGACCCCGAGACATTTGTGATGAGTTGACTTGAGTTAGTGCGTGACATGGACGTTAAACTGACGCGACAGCAATTAAGAATTTTTATGACGTCGACAGTAGCTTTATGTGGTGACATTGATGGTGAAATGACATGACACCGGTGCTGAGTTTGTATGGCATTGGAAATTTAGTATACTGAAATTGATAGTGAATTTACTTTAGTCTGGTGATCAGTTTGCCTGACATCGATGAATTAATATGGTAACATGAAAATTATATGCCATCGGTGGTGAATTTGCATGAAATTGTTGGTAACATAATGTGCTTATACTGATGTCAGACGGTTGTGAATTTTAATGACATTATCTGTGATGACGTAATGTTCTGACATTGATGGTGAAATGACGTAATATCGTTGGTGAATTCGCATGACTTTGAGGATAATGTAATGTGCTGACATTAATGGTGAAACCTTGGTGACTTTGCATGCCATCGATGATGACTTATTGTGCTCATATAGATGGTGAAATGACGTGATACCTGAAGTGAATTTTGATGACATCGGTGACGACTTATTGTGCTGAAATAGTAGTGAAATCATGTGAAAGTGATGCTGAATTTGCGTGACAATGATGATGACGTAATGTGCTGACACTGACAGCAGGATGACGTAGCATACAGGTGTGGTGAAGCCTGGTAAGTGGCGAGCTACATGGCTCATCACAAGGGAGATGCTACACTTCTGCCTCCATCCGTACACAAAGGTCTCTAACTTTTGTGTGTTTGGAGCTGTCTTTCTAAGTTTATGCTGTCCTATTAAAATTAGTGTTCTTTTTAACCTTTAGGGGCGGGGATAGCTCTGTGGTTAGAGCGCCGGACTCGTGATCGAAAGGTCGCGGGTTCGAATCCCTGCAGAAGCGGCAGGAGAATTTTCTTCTCCAGGGTCAACTTTCTGTGCTGACTCTTATTTCGGTATCCGTTCCATCCCCGTGTTACCGCAGTAGCACGTAAAAGACCCCGGTCATTCTGCCAAAAGTGCAGGTGGCAGGTTACAGCTAAACACGCATACACCTTACGTATGTGGCTTTGCATGAAGTGACATGGTGACATGGTGCATGGTTGTATGGTGTACATAGAACCCGCCGAGATGGCAGCAGTTTCATGTGGCACCAGCCATGCCAGCGCTGTAAATACACCACTTCGGTGGATATTCAAAAACGCGCTATAAAAAGCTATTCACTCATGTAGAATCACATGCGAGCGCAGTGAGTCTGCTCCAGAGCGGAGAGTAGTGCTATAATAAAGCGATCAATAATAATAATAATAACCTTTGTGCGTTTGGATCTGTCTTTCTAAGTTTTGCCTCCCCAGTTCATTCAACTTCGGTTTCCGCCCATTGTCTTCCTGCGTAAAGTGGCGTGAACCATGAACAGTGAATCAGACTGGTACTTGTGATTTCAGGAATCGCTTTTCTCCTAGAAATAACCTTCACACTTGACAGGGCATTAAACGTAAAGTAACCGACTAACTAACTTGTTATTGTACTTCAGCTGTAACTTGTTATTGCAACCTGTCACAATACTCGTTAAACGTGAGGTATTGTACTACGGCTGTAACTTGTTATTGCAACCTGTCACAATACGCGTTAGACATGAAGTAACCGACTTTCTAACTTGTTACTGTATTACAGCTCTAACTTGTTATTGCAACCAGTCACAGTATACGCGTTAGACATGAAGTAACCGACTTTCTAACTTGTTATTGTACTACGGCTGTAATTTGTTATTGCAACCTGTCACAATACACGTTAAACATGAAGTACTGTTATTGCAACCAGTCACAATATACGCGTTAGACATGAAGTAACCGACTTTCTAACTTGTTACTGTATTACAGCTCTAACTTGTTATTGCAACCAGTCACAGTATACGCGTTAGACATGAAGTAACCGACTTTCTAACTTGTTATTGTACTACGGCTGTAATTTGTTATTGCAACCTGTCACAATACACGTTAAACATGAAGTACTGTTATTGCAACCAGTCACAATATACGCGTAGGACATGAAGTAACCGACTTTCTAACTTGTTATTGTACTACGGCTGTAACTTGTTATTGCAACCAGTCACAGTATACGCGTTAGACATGAAGTAACCGACTTTCTAACTTGTTACAATATTACAGCTCTAACTTGTTATTGCAACCTGTCACAGTATACGCGTTAGACATGAAGTACTGTTATTGCAACCAGTCACAATATACGCGTTAGACATGAAGTAACCGACTTTCTAACTTGTTATTGTACTACGGCTGTAACTTGTTATTGCAACCAGTCACAATATATGCGTTAGACATGAAGTAACCGACTTTCTAACTTGTTACTGTATTACAGCTCTAACTTGTTATTGCAACCTGTCACAGTATACGCGTTAGACATGAAGTACTGTTATTGCAACCAGTCACAATATACGCGTTAGACATGAAGTAACCGACTTTCTAACTTGTTATTGTACTACGGCTGTAACTTGTTATTGCAACCAGTCACAATATATGCGTTAGACATGAAGTAACCGACTTTCTAACTTGTTACTGTATTACAGCTCTAACTTGTTATTGCAACCTGTCACAGTATACGCGTTAGACATGAAGTACTGTTATTGCAACCAGTCACAATATACGCGTTAGACATGAAGTAACCGACTTTCTAACTTGTTATTGTACTACGGCTGTAACTTGTTATTGCAACCAGTCACAATATATGCGTTAGACATGAAGTAACCGACTTTCTAACTTGTTATTGTACTATGCCTGTTTCGTTATTGCAACCAGTCACAAAACGCTCCATCTGCGGTTCAAGGATGCACTACTTCAAGCATCATTTAAGACTTGACCCCCTCCTCCATGGCATTGACCAATCAGACGACAGTCCGCGGAGCAAAGCCGAACCAGTCACTTCGAGGGGTTCTGGATCGTACGCCATATTACGCCCCTTTGATGGTCTCAAACAGACAGAAAGAGAGAGAGAGAGAATCCGATATGTTTTACATTTTTGTTTAGCTTTTTCCTTTTTAACAAATACACTAAAAACAACAACAACAGAACACACAAAAACAGCAACAAACAAAGCAAAACAAAAAACGAGACACAAAAACAACATAACAAAACAGCTGAAGCAAAAGCAGATGGTGTCCTATATCTCATTTTTCATCGTTTAACTGTTGTTTAAGTTTTGTTTTGTAGCTTGAAAAAGGGGTTCACCCCGAAAATTCGCATGTTGCGTTTTGTCATAACAAATAGCGTTTTTTTTTTAATTTTTTTTTTTACATTTTTATTTGAACTTTTTTATGTGTTTGGATCTTAACAAATATACTGTGTTGTTCTTTGTTGCTGCAGCAGGAGTACCAGAAAATTCATGCGAGACGAACCCAAGTGAGTATGTCTATAACTCGGTTCACAAATCCAAGCGTGTTACATGGAAAAGGGAGAAGAAAACAACAACCGTAATACACGTGCTGAATTCGCCAATGAGCGTTTTGGGCTCAAACCAATGTAATGCATTCCATTTTTATCAATACAACCGTAGCTAATCACACTTCCTTTAGTAAGCACAATTATCTGCCTGGCAGGTTTCATTTGTTGGAGAGAGTATGCGGCGGGCACGAGCATGTCTGTCTGTCTGTCCGTCCCTCCTTCCCCCCTCTCTCTCTCTCTCTCGCACGCGCATCTATCGTATCCGACGGTAATGACTTGTCTCAGTCTCTGGGCAAATAAGGTCCGAGTTCTGAGTTCTCTCTCTGCCTCTGTATTTTTCGTTTTATCTGAAGGAGAGAGAGGAGAGAGGGGAGAAAAGAGGCTAAATGATAATAACCATATTAGAATTAAACTTCTCGTTAGTCACTGCGTTGTAAATACAAATAGTAACGAAAATAGTCACATGTAACAGCAAACCGGAAGCCCCAAGAGGACAATTGCAACTTGCAAAACGATCGTCTCTATCTGCATAAATGTATCATGACACCGATTCAACAGTACCACACGGTATTTCACCGAGAGAGTGCTGTAGAGACACAGTTGCCCCAGTGAACTGACGGAGCGTTGTTAACCCAAGCGTGGTTGCCTGTGACAGAGCGAGACTGCAGCTGTATGGAGGACCGGTTGCCTGGCATGATAGATGGCTTCACCGCCTTCATCCAGCCGGACATCAACGGAGAAGAGTTTGAGGTCTTCTGCAGCTTCATGGACGGCAAACTTTGGACAGTGAGTCGCTTCGCATATTCATAATACTGGCATTCATAATGACATTAATAGTAATATGAAGAAGAAGAAAGGTAATTTGCTGGACTTAACGTCCAGTCGACCGCACAGGGTCGCCCCAGGATGAAGTGCTTTGAGCCCAGTCAGCCACATATCAGGGCTGATGAAGTAGTTAGTTAGTTAGTTAGTTGGTTAGTTGGTTAGTTGGTTGGTTGGTTGGTTGGTTGGTTGGTTGGTTCTTTGAGCCCAGTGAGCCACATAGGGTTATAACGGGGCAGTAAAAAGAAAGTTAGTTCGTTAGTTAATTAGTCAGTTCTCTGAGCCCAGTCAGCAGCATAGGGTTATAGCAGGGCTGCTGAAGTAGTTAGTTAGTTAGTTAGTTAGTTAGTTAGTTAGTTAGTTAGTTAGTTAGTTAGTTAGTTAGTTAGTTAGTTAGTTCTTTGAGCCCAGTCAGCCGCATAGGGTTATATCTGTAAGTAAGTAAGTAATTTCGTGTTTTACGCCCAGTCAACCATTACGGCTATCTCAGGGCGTCACACATTTTGTCGATACCCAATATCTGTTAAAAAATATGTCCAAGTTAAAAACTTATAAGTATTCAATTTTTTTAAACAGTCGCAAGAAGTGGGTAAAACACAAACTAGAAACCTTTTCTCAAAAATTCGCAAACGTAAAACAGAAATCCATGTATAAAAATCAGACATCAATATTCAGATCGTTAGTCCCTTCAATATTACCCCTGTTTAGAGAGTGCATAAGGCTAGGACACGCTGATATCGTCGAATATTCCGTCTAATTTATCGATACCAGGTTAAAGAAAAGTATTTAAAAAACAGGAATTGATGAATATAATAAAAATTAAACAATGTTATATAAATGCTTAATGGCAAATACCAGTGCCATATGGCAGAGAGCTGCACACACCACCTACCAACTATCTCCTAGCTGCTCAACAGGAGCCATATCAAGAGGCCTAACTCCCAACAAAAATTTGCGAGTTTTAAATTGGAAAAAGTCATAAGAACTCTCATATCCGCATTAAAAAAAAAAAAAAAAAAAAAAAAAAAAACAGATAAAAAGAGCAAGAGGGTTATGCAGAAAAACAGGTTTCCTGCACTTCAATAATAGCTCCTTTGTACCATCTTGCGGGTGGACTTATTTCTTCAAAATTAACTTAAAAACCTCTTACAAATCACTGAGTAATGCAATAAACCATTATTTCATCTTTAAAGAATTGATGACGATTCCATTTCGTCATCTGACAGGGCAGAGTATTGGTTGGAGAGAACTAGGTTCCTCTCCGCCTTGCTCTGCCTGTCTGGAACGTTTGGCTTGGGTGGCACCTGGGGCCTGCTGGAAGGAGTGGAGCGCCTGGGGTGCAAAAAAACCCTCGACGTCCACCAGGACCCCATCCACCCTCACCTTAGTAGGAGAGCACCTCGAAGATGATGAATCATCTTTCGAGGCCGCTGTTTTTAAGGGACCTGCTGAACCCTTAGGTGCGCTTTTGGAAGGAGCCGCAGAACCGTTATATGCCATTTTGTGGGGATTGGCGGAACCCCTAGAGGCCGTTTTGGGGGGATCGGCTGACACCTTTCCGTCTCCGAAGAACACTTAGCGGACTCGCACGGAACCCGGGCGTCGGCCGATACCGTCCTCGACTTCCCGGAGGAAGCCTGAGTGCCGGTCGATACCGATCCGGGTCCGCCAGTAGAACGCACGTTAAGCCCGTTCTTAATTGGGCGAATGTTTCTACGCGAAGCTAGTTGGAAGTATTCGGCGAAGCTAGTTGGTTCTTAATTGGGCCAACTTTTCTTCGCGAACCTAGTTGGAAGTATTCGTCCAAGCTATATTCGGGGTCCAAAAACCTTCGCTCAACATGTTCTGGGAACATTCGCCCTATTGGACGATCATTGCCTCTGACTGGCTGAGAGCAGACTCTCCTGTGAATGAAGAAAACGCAAAAATAAAAATGGATGACGGTGTCGCTAGATTCTTCACTCGCTTCAGAGGGAATTTGTTTATTTGTTGACTTGTAGAAGGAGCAGCCTTGTCTCGGAGACCCAGAATGAGATAGTAGTTAGTTGAATTACCCTGTGAGGGATGATTAAAATATATTGACTTGACTTGACTTGACTTTAGCCTACGTTTTCGACCATGCTGTCTGCTGTGCGTCTGCCGCAAGTTCGGGCCGAAGCTTGCATCTCATTACAAGCCAGTTGAGAATGAAGTAAAGTTTGGACTGTCCGAACCATATTCGGCGAAATAAATGTTCAATTAAGAAACGAATCATAGTTCGTCGAAGTGTCCGAAGTATGTTCGGGCGAACAAACATTCGCCCAGTTAAGAACGGGCTTTAGATTCAGTCGTCCTAAGTGGATGTTCTGGAAAAAAACCAAGGTTAATGAGGTTTGACATTGAACAGATTTGGATTCTCTTCTGGTGGAAGTGGCAGCGGCGTAGGTCTTACCTCCAGTGATCACAGCCGGTATCTTGGCTTCAACTAACTGTCTGACTTCCGGAAAGGCTATGCGTTTCTCAACGTGGACACGTTGAATCTCCTTCTCCTTCTGCCAGACCGGGCAATCTTTAGCCGATGAAGCGTGGGGACGATTGCAATTAGAGCACAGCTTGGGTCCCTCACATCGACCTTCATGCTAATCTTTTCCACAACTCTGACACTTCGCAGCAACCTTGCAACGTTGGCTCGTGTGGCCAAACCTGTTGCAGTTGAAGCAACGCATCGGGTTGGGAACAAACAAGACCACCTTCACCTTTAGATGGCCGATTGTGATCTCTTTCGGGAGGTCTGGAGTGTTGAAGGTCAGAAGCAGGGTGCTGGTGGGGACTTTTTTCAGTATTCCTCTTCACCGTCACCCTGTGCACCTCAGCTACACCCTGTTCCTGCAGTTCCGTCCTGATTTCCATCTCCGTCATGCCAGACAGCTCACGGCAGCGGATGACGCCACGTGACGAGTTCAACGCTTTGTGGATGCAGACACGTACTGGTCTATCAACAAATCGAGTGGTCTTGAGAAGACCCATCGCCTGGGATTTCCTAGCGCACTCCACCAGGAAAGATCCATCCCTCAACCTTTCAATGCTTTTGAGGGTTCCGGCCACCGCCTGGAACCCCTTCTGGACAGCAAAGGCGACAGTTTACTCAGTGGGAGGTCGTCATTCGACGACTCGACGACCAGAAACCTTGGCCAGTTGTTACAGGAGTTGTAGGAGCGTTCGTTATCCGAGTCCGTGTCCGAATCTTGGTCGTTGTCCCGTAATCTTTTGTTTTTGTTTGTGGGTGCCATGTTATGTTTCTTAATGATTCATTATGTTTTGTCCCCACCCTCCACCGAGCACACAAGCGGCATTCCAGCGCAGCAAGTGCGCACCAGGGCTCAAAACGCAATTTACTCAGGTGATAGAAACAAAACAAAGTTTATCGAAATTAGGGCAAAGCACGACCAGCCGATTGATTGGGTCGGGCCAACCCAACCACCCGTCTAGGGGAAGTCTGGGCCGAAGAAGCGTGTTGGATCCCACGGGGGACCTCAGCCACCAGGATCCCATCCTCCCCGACACGGGATGTAGCGCACGGCAAACACGCAGGGTCTGAAGGTGACCACAGAAAGTAAGAAGAACTATATAAAGAAGAGCTGTGTTGTAGATAAATAGACAGAAACTAGACGTAATAAAAGAGTGAAAGGGGTGGAACAGCTTGGTTTAAACGTCCCCGGCGAGAGAAGCCGGCT
The DNA here is from genome assembly GCA_963584105.1 of Alviniconcha strummeri. Lineage (NCBI taxonomy): Eukaryota > Metazoa > Mollusca > Gastropoda > Provannidae > Alviniconcha > Alviniconcha strummeri. The sequence continues at coordinate 27,040 of OY757552.1, forward strand.
CCACGGGGGTTGGTTATATCTGGGTTCATTAAGAAGATAATGATGATGAAATACAATGGATTGTCATATGTTGACAGGTGACACAAGACGACTGGGTTACGTTGTATTAGTTGCTATAATGTCATAAGTTGACAGGTGACACAAGAGAGACTGGGCTACATTGTATTAGTTGCTATAATGTCATAAGTTGACAGGTGACACAAGAGAGACTGGGCTACCTTGTATTAGTTGCTATAATGTCATAAGAAGTGATACAAGAGAGACTGGGCTACATTGTGTTAGTTGCTATACTGTCATAAGAAGTGACACAAGAGAGACTGGGCTACATTGTATTAGTTGTTATAATGTCATAAGTTGACAGGTGACACAAGAGAGACTGGGCTACATTGTGTTAGTTGTTATAATGTCATAAGTTGACAGGTGACACAAGAGAGACTGGGCTACATTGTGTTAGTTGCTATAATGTCATAAGTTGACAGGTGACACAAGAGAGACTGGGCTACATTGTATTAGCTGCTATAATGTCGTAAAAAGTGATACAACATAGACGGATATAGGACATCCCCTAGGCCTAGGTATTATCATAACTTGCAGCATGGTGATATTATGACAGGTGATACAAGAGAGACATGTATTAAACGCATCTCTGGTATTTCATTTTTTAAATTTATTTTTAGTTGGTGTACGGTGCTGTAATGACAGGTAATACAAGTAATACAGGTGATTTGTCGTGGTGACAAATCGTGCCGACAGGCTCACTCGCTGCACGTTTTGTCGCCCCTTCGCCAGCAACTTTACTGTCTTTCTTCTTCCGCCTATCTGTGTTTGTGTTTTCTGTGTGTGTGTGTGTGTGTGTGTGTGTGTGTGTGTGTGTGTGTGTGTGTGTGTGTGTGTGTGTGTGTGTGTGTGTGTGTGTGTGTGTGTGTGTGTGAGTGAGTGTATGTGTGTGTGTTGTGTTGTATTATCCCCGCGTTAAACCGAAATTTTGTATTGTTTGAGCAGATCAATAGGCTACTGCTGCCTATAGTTCCGTATCATGTGTCAAAATATGACTACATAAAGACTGAGTTATTGTCCGGTTTGATCGTGTGTAGTGTACACGTGTCCTGTAGATATATATTTGATGAAATGATTGGTATTGTTTGATGAGGCTGAAGGTCAAAATGGACTGACTTTGTGTGTGTGTGTGTGTGTGTGTGTGTGTGTGTGTGTGTGTGTGTGTGTGTGTGTGTGAATGAGTGAGTATGTGTGAGTGAATGAGTGAGTGAGTGAGTGTGTGTGTGTGTGTGTGTGTGTGTGTGTGTGTGTGTGTGTGTCTTTGCGCGCGCGGATAGTGTGTGTGTGTGTGTGTGTGTGTGTGTGTGTGTGTGTGTGTGTGTGTGTGTGTGTGTGTGTGTGTGTGTGTGTGTGTGTGTGTGTGTGTGTGTGTGTGTGTGTGTGTGTGTGTGTTTCTACCTGTTGTTGGGGGTGGGGTTATCGTGGTCGTGGTGATTGTGGTTGTTTTTGCTGTTTCTTTTTTGTTTATGTAGACGTGTTGTTAAATGAATCATATACTTTCCGCAAATACTCATATCATATTAAACAGGGAAGTATTTGCGAGAAATACACCTTATTCATTTTGACCTCAAACCGAAAGTATAAATGGCTTGAAAGTTTTAATTAGATCTTCACCGAAAGTATTGTTAAAATAAATTTAGCTTCGTCCCCAATCAACACAATTTTTGAACTGTAGCCACGTGCTGGGTGGTTGATCAGCCAAGGACAAGACTGACAAATCACTATTTTGTAAGAAGGGCTTTAGTCAATATAAACGTAAATGTGCTTCACATGTCCAGTCAGCCTTCAGGTGGCAACAATTGGCCTACATGATGAGCGGACAACTATAAATAAAATATTATCGATTAAAATTTTATCCTTACAAATGCCTATATATTTTCACTTTATACCACATGACAGCCTCTAGGCTGTATTAGGTGAGAAATTTTCCCCATACCTGGGAAGAAGGCAACAATATCTGTGAGCGAAACCGATCTGGCTGACGACGAAAAAACACAGTCGGACCTTTCTAGGTTCGATTCTTTAGCTAGTCACTCCTATGATCATACACCTTGTTCTTAAGGGCTTTCTATAGGATTGATTGGACCTAGATAAAGAATTGAATCGGACCCTGAAAAGGCCTTATGCCCTTATGCTCCCAAGCAGGCAGTAGTTCCCCCCCCCCCCCCCCTTTAGTGTGCGAACAGCTTTTAAGGGGTATCGTTTGCGTAAAGCTAGTGGATACTAGCTGTTAAAGCACACTAGGGACTATGTTTAGTTCATCAAAAAGAGTGCGTTACTCTGTTGTGCAGCTAGATATAGTTCTTTCCCTTTCATAGGACTGCTTTTCTTATCTCTCTTCATATATAAATATACTGGGTGTGTGTGGGGTGTGTGTGTGTGTGTGTGTGTGTGTGTGTGTGTGTGTGTGTGTGTGTGTGTGTGTGTGTGTGTGTGTGTGTGTGTGTGTGTGTTTTCCTCCTAACATTTTATACCACTGATTTGTGCGTGAGTATTTAACCGTTGCAAGCATATTTCATTCAGTTGTGAAGGGCTTTGAGTCGCTGAAATCGCTCCATAAATTCCCTAGTAGTCGCAGTAGTAGTAGTAGTAGTAGTAGTAGTAGTAGTAGTAGTAGTAGTAGTAGTAGTAGTAGTGCCTCTTCCACCCCCACCTTTTGGATCTCGGCCCCCAAAATACCTTGTCGTATGTCGGTAGATGATTTACAACAAGCGAGCTGTTATAATTAGGTCGGCAGGTGATTTAGCAGAGATCCGAGTATAACAAGTGAACTGTCACAATTATGTCGGCAGGTGATTCAGCAGAGATCGGATTATAACAAGTGAGCTGTTATAATTATGTCGGCAGGTGATTCAGCAGAGATCGGATTATAACAAGTGAACTGTCACAATTATGTCTCCAGGTGATTCAGCAGAGAACGGTGTATAATGAGCAAAGCTTTGACAGGACTTTCGAAGACTATGAGGCTGGCTTTGGATTCCTGCCAAAAGACTTTTGGATTGGTAAGCATTCATGCAGATTCGGCGTGGTTGTGTGTGTGTGTGTGTGTGTGTGTGTGTGTGTGTGTGTGTGTGTGTGTGTGTGTGTGTGTGTGTGTGTGTGTGAGTGTGTGTGTGTGTGTGTGTGAGTGTTTGTGTGTGTGTGCGTGCGTGCATGCGTGCGTGCGTGCGTGCGTGTGTGTGTGTGTGTGTGAGTGTGTGTGTGTGTGAGTGTGTGTGTGTGTGTGAGTGTGTGTGTGTGTGAGAGAGAGAGAGAGAGAGAGAGAGAGAGAGAGAGAGTGCGTGTGTGTGTGTGTGTGTGTGTTGGGGGGGGGGGGGGGTTATACATACTTACTTCACAACACGCAAAACACCAAGTTACTTATTTACTTCACAGCGCGTAAAACACCAAGTTACTTACTTAATTACCTCACAGCATGTAAAACACAACGCATAAAACACCAAGTTAATTACTTACTTCACAGCGCGTAAAACACCAAATTACTTACTTACTTGCACAGCACGTAAAAACAACAACAAATTATTTACTTCACAGCGCGTAAAACATGAAGTTATTTACTTACTTCACCACGCGTAAAACACCAAGCTACTTACTTACTTGCATAACGCGTAAAACACCAAGTTACTTACTTACTTCACAGCGCGTAAAACACCAAGTTACTTACTTACTTGCACAACTCATAAAACACCAAGTTACTTACTTACTTGCACAGCGTGCAAAAAAAAGAAGAGTTACTTACTTCACAACGCGTAAAACACCAAGTTACTTACTTAATTGCACAGCGCGTAAAACACCAAGTTATTTAATTACTTCACAACGCGTAAAACACCAAGTTACTTACTTACTTCACAACGCGTAAAACACCAAGTTACTTATTTACTTGCACAGCGCGTGAAACACCAAGTTACTTACTTATTTGCACAGCGTGTAAAACACCAAGTTACTTACTTACTTGCACAGCGTGTGAAACACCAAGTTACTTACTTATACAATGCGTAAAACACCAAGTTACTTATTTAATTCACAACGCGTAAAACACCAAATTACTTACTTTCTGGCACAGCACGTAAAACACCAAGTTACTTAGTTACTTCACAATGCATAAAACACCAAGTTACATACTTACTTACTTCACAGCGCATAAAACACCAAATTACTTACTTACTTCACAACTCGTAAAACACCAAATTACTTACTTACCTGCACAGCGCATAAAATATCAAATTACTTACTTACCTGCACAGCGCATAAAATATCAAATTACTTACTTACTTCACAACGCGTAAAACACCAAGTTACTTACTTACTTGCACAGTGCGTAATACACCAAATTACTTACTTACTTCACAACGCTTAAAACACCAAATTACTTACTTACTTGCACAGCGAGTTAAACGCCAAATTAATTACTTACTTTACAACGCATAAAACACCAAGTTACTTACTTACTTGCGCAGCGTGTAGAACACCAAATTACTTACTTACTTGCACAAGACGTAAAAACAACAACAAATTACTTACTTCACAGCGCGTAAAACACCACATTACCTACTCACTTCACAACGCTTAAAACACCAAGTTACTTACGTACTTCACAGCGCGTAAAACACCAAATTACTGACTTACCTCACAGCGCGTAAAACACCAAATTACTTACTTACTTCACAGCACGTACACCAAGTTACTTACTTAATTGCACAACCAGTAAACCACCAAGTTACTTACTTCACAGCGCGTAAAACACCAAATTACTTACTTCACAGCGCTTAAAACACCAAGTTACTTACTTACTTCACATCGCGTAAAACACCAAGTTACTTACTTACTTCACAGCGCGTAAAACACCAAGTTAGTTACTTACTTACTTCACAGCGCATAAAACACCAAGTTACTTACTTCACAGCGCATAAAACACCAAGTTACTTACTTACTTCACAGCGCGTAAAACATCAAGTTACTTACTTACTTCACAGAGTGTAAAACACAAAGTTACTTACTTACTTACTTGCACAACGCGTAAAACACCAAATTACTTACTTACTTTCACAGTGTGTAAAACACCAAGTTACTTACTTACTTCACAACGCGTAAAAAACCAAGTTACTTACTTACTTCACAACGCATAAAACACCAAGTTACTTACTTACTTGCACAGAGCGTAAGACACCAAGTTACTTACTTACTTGCACAGCGCGCAAAACACCAATTTACTTACTGGCACAACGCGTAAAACACCAAGTTACTTACTTACTTGCACAACGCGTAAAACACCAAGTTACTTACTTACTTGTACAACTCATAAAACACCAAGTTACTTACTTACTTCACAGCGCGTAAAACATCAAGTTACTTACTTACTTCACAGAGCGTAAAACACAAAGTTACTTACTTACTTACTTGCACAACGCGTAAAACACCAAATTACTTACTTACTTTCACAGTGTGTAAAACACCAAGTTACTTACTTACTTCACAACGCGTAAAAAACCAAGTTACTTACTTACTTCACAACGCATAAAACACCAAGTTACTTACTTACTTGCACAGTGCGTAAGACACCAAGTTACTTACTTACGTGCACAGAGCGCAAAACACCAATTTACTTACTGGCACAACGCGTAAAACACCAAGTTACTTACTTACTTGCACGACGCGTAAAACACCAAGTTACTTACTTACTTGCGCAGCGTGTAGAACACCAAATTACTTACTTACTTGCACAAGACGTAAAACACCAATTTACTTACTTGCACAACGCGTAAAACACCAAATTACTTACTTACTTCACAGCGCGTAAAACACCAAGCTGCTTACTTACTTGCACAGCTCGTAAAACACCAAGTTACATACTTCACAGCTCGTAAAACACCAAGTTACTTACTTACTTGCACATCGCTTAAAACACCAAGTTACTTACTTCACAGCGCGTAACACACCAAGTTACTTACTTGCACAGCGCGTAAAGCACCAAGTTACTTACTTCACAGCGCGTAAAAAAACAAGTTACTTAGTTACTTGCAAAACGCGTAAAAAACCAAGTTACTTACTTACTTCACATCGCGTAAAATATCAAGTTACTTACTTCACAGCGCGTAAAACACTAAGTTGCTTACTTACTTCACAGCGCGTAAAACACCAAGTTACTTACTTACTTCACAGCGCGTAAAACAACAAGTTACTTGCTTCACAGCAGGTAAAATACCAAGTTACTTACTTACTTGCACAACGCGTAAAACACCAAGTTACTTACTTACTTCACAGTGCGTAAAACACCAAGTTACTTACTTACTTCACAGCGCGTAAAGCACCAAGTTACTTACTTACTTGCACAACGTATGAAACACCAAGTTACTTACTTACTTCACCGCGCGTAAAACACCAAGTTACTTACTTACTTCACAACGCCAAGTTACTTACTTGCAAAGCGCGTAAAACATCAAGTTACTTACTTACTTGCACAGCGCGTAAAACACCAAGTTACTTACTTACTTCACAACGCCAAGTTACTTACTTACTTACTTACTTACTTGCTTGCTTGCTTGCTTGCTTGCTTGCTTGCTTGCTTGCTTGCTTGCTTGCTTACTTACTTACTTGCTTGCTTGCTTGCTTGCTTGCTTGCTTGCTTGCTTGCTTACTTACTTACTTACTTACTTGCAAAACGCGTAAAACACCAAGTTACTTACTTACTTGCAAAGCGCGTAAAACACCAAGTTACTTACTTACTTGCACAGCGCGTAAAACACCAAGTTACTTACTTACTTGCACAGCGCGTAAAGCACCAGGTTACTTACTTATTTGCACAGCGCTTAAAACACCAAGTTACTTACTTACTAGCACAGCGCGTAAAACACCAAGTTACTTACTTACTTGCACAGCGCGTAAAACACCAAGTTACTTACTTGCACAGCGCGTAAAACACCAAGTTACTTACTTACTTCACAGCGCGTAAAACATCAAGTTACTTACTTACTTGCACAGCGCGTAAAACACCAAGTTACTTACTTACTTCACAACGCCAACTTACTTACTTACTTACTTACTTACTTACTTACTTACTTACTTACTTACTTACTTACTTACTTACTTACTTACTTACTTACTTACTTACTTGCAAAACGAGTAAAACACCAAGTTACTTACTTACTTGCAAAGCGCGTAAAACACCAAGTTACTTACTTACTTGCACAGCGCGTAAAACACCAAGTTACTTACTTACTTGCACAGCGCGTAAAGCACCAAGTTACTTACTTATTTGCACAGCGCTTAAAACACCAAGTTACTTACTTACTAGCACAGCGCGTAAAACACCAAGTTACTTACTTACTTGCACAGCGCGTAAAACACCAAGTTACTTACTTGCACAGCGCGTAAAACACCAAGTTACTTACTTACTTGCACAGCGCGTAAAACACCAAGTTACTTACTTACTTGCACAGCGCGTAAAACACCAAGTTACTTACTTACTTGCACAGCGCGTAAAACACCAAGTTACTTACTTACTTCACAGCGCGTAAAACACCAAGTTACTTACTTACTTGCACAGCGCGCTGTGATCCCTGTGGTGGTGATGCCGCACCCTGAAAACGCTCCGTCGTCGTCGTCTCTGTCTGTCTGTCTGTCTGTCTGTCTGTCTGTCTGTCTGTCTCTTTGTCTGTCTGTCTGTCTGTCTGTCTGTCTGTCTGTCTGTCTGTCTGTCTGTCTGTCTGTCTGTCTGTCTGTCTCTCTCTCTCTCTCTCTCTCTCTCTCTCTCTCTCTCTCTCTCTCTCTCTCTCTCTCTCTCTCTCTCTCTCTCTCTCTGACGCATATTTGCACACGAGCTAATGACAGTCAACTTTCAGTGCAGACTCGATCTCTTACGGTGTCCATACAGCCCCCGGGTGCACAGACACATTAAAAATCTCAAACAATTGCAGCCATACCATTGTTTGGACACACGAAAATGCTTCACTGATAGGAGTGGGTAGCGCCGATCTTGCGGCTGCCGTGCCTCATCCGGGTAAGGCGACCCGAATTTCCCGCAAGGGAAAATGAAGTACTAAACACACCCACACCCACACCCACCCACCCATCCACACACACACACACACACACACACACACACACACACACACACACACACACACACACCCCACACACACACACACACACACACACCACACACACACACACACACACACACACACACACACACACACACACACACACACACACACACAAACACACACACACACACACACACAGAGCAACAGCATAATGATGTGCTCTACCTGCAGGTTTGAAGCACATCAGTGCCCTGACGTTAGCGGTGGACACGAGTCTGATGATGGAGATGTACACGCAGGACAACAGTTCTATCATACATATTCAGTACGACCACTTCAAGGTGGCGGGCGCTTCCAACGACTACAAGCTCACCATCAGCGGCTACAGCGGAAATAACGGTGAGGCGCTGAAATGGAGTGGTGTATTAACCGCGGCTTACTGGCGTCAAAAGCACACAATTACCAATCGTCTCTCGCACAGAATTGCATGTTTGTACTTTTGGCATAAGTAAGCGGCTGGAAGCAGCACGAAAGGCAGTAATTATGCTTGTGATTATTTACAGATTATGAGCCTTTCGTGCCACACGGGCTTTCCGGTACTTTCTTCCCTCTCCGCTTACACTCCTCGCAGATCCCTTCGATCTTCTGACAAGCCGCTCTGTCCCGTGTGTTAATCTCAAACCTACAGGCGTCTTCCAGCGTCGGTTCAAGGTGGTACCTATATAGGCACGCGAGAAAGCCCGTATGCGCTCCACCCGGCAGGCACTCTGTGAACATAAACTTGCGATAATCATGGCGTGCTTGTCAACAGCGGGCGGAGCCGTGCTGGACGAGAGCAACGGCAGGCCTTTCTCCGCTCGCGGCCACGACACGGGTGGCGACGGCTGTCCGGACACCTTCCAGGCGGGCTGGTGGTACGCGGAGGGCGCGGGCAAGTGCGCCTGCTGCACTCCCAACGGGCCCTTCGAATCGCAAAGCCCGGGCCGTATAGGCTGCGGCGGGCAGGCTGGGAGTTCGGTCACCCTCTACCTCACTCCCTGGGACTACCTGCAGGACGGTGAGTGCCAGGCTTTGTACATGTTCACAACACACACACACACACACACACACACACACACACACACACACACACACACACACACACACACACACACACACACACACACACACACACACACACCCTCTACAACTCTCCCAGGGACTACCTGCTGGACAGTGAGTGCCAGGCTTTGTATATGTTCACACACGCACACGCACACGCACGCACACACACACACACACACACACACACACACACACACACACACACACACACACACACACAAAATGACTCAGCTGGTAAAAGGCTAAAGAGCTTGTTTCACAGTTACATAAACCATGGTTATAGCCTATCAGTAAATGAAATCACAAAATAATAGAATGAATTCATAATACAACTTAGACAAGTGAATGGCTCATAAAATGAAACCTGTCAGATAGCATAAAAGAAATATCAGTATCACATTAAGGAAATGGATAGATTCTCATACCCTCTCCGTTTGACAAAGGTCTACTGTTATACTTCCTTTCCACAGTAAACACATTCTGCAAGTGACACAACTAAGCCTGTTAATAAATCCTATATGCTGTGAGTATAAGCTCAGAACTTCTAGAACCCACTAAACATGAAGTGCATGCTTTTCTTTGTTACACTTGCAACAAGAAAACAAACTCTGAACTTGATAAAAGTCATAGAATACACATGGGATAGAACTCTGTCACTGCAAAATACCAAACATTATAATTACTACATTAAATTGACAAGATCCATCCACTCCTTTTCAAGACAATGTTTACCATTAATTGGTACAATGCTAACCCAGACTACATCTAAATCCTGATGAGAAAGTCCAATTAAAAACAGCACATTAAATACAATTAATTATTTAGACTCGAGTCTTTACCAAATATACATTTAATCAGATTGATACCAAGTTTATAAATTTTATATTTAATGTTAGTATGACATCTGAAGATATTAAGCATCACAAAAAAAACATCACAGGCACTCAAAATATCACTCTGTTACACGCACGCACACTCTCTATCCACTTCCGTAAAAATAACTTTAAAAAGAAAAAAGAAAACTCACAAAGACCCAAAGCATAAAACAAAAACGTACGTGTGTGTTAGTGTGTGTGTGTGTGTTAGCCTGTTAGTGTGTGTGTGTGTGTGTGTGTGGGGGGGTCTTTTCATCTGTGTGTATAATTGTCACAGTTTGCCTTAGAAAGGAAAACAAGTCTAAAACCAAGTTGACTGTTGCCGGTCTTAAAGTAAAAGTCCAAGGTTTTTTAAGTATGCAAAATGACCATCGAAATGATTGACAAATGAGTCACTAGTTTCAGATTTAATTAAATAAATAATAAATATTTAATTGGGTTTTTAATCGATTTTATTTTCTGTAGGCTTCCCGGAAGTGACGTCAGTCTGTGGAGTCAGTGCGGTTGCCATCTTAGATTCTTCAGTAAACTGTGTATGCGTGTGGTCGACAAAAAAGTTAACTATGCCGGCCTACTGTGTTGCCGCGAACTGTAACAATTCGCAGACGACCCCAGGTATAACAATGCATGAGCTCCCGTGCAATCGACCCGCAGTTAGGCGAAAGTGGATTAAGTTTATACAATTCAAACGATTCAAACGAGCTGACTTTCTTGCTGCGCTGCATCACGCCCATTTGTGTAGCGAGCATTTCAGTGAGTGCGATTTCGCAAACCCCATGGAATACCGTATGGGGTTTTGCTTCGAAGCTGACACGATGTTCCGGTACTCTTTCAAAATCCTGCCTGACAGGTCTCAAACTGATACGGCTGTATCCTTGTGGGTCTCTCGGGCAAAGTGTCAGTTTCGTCTTCGGAGCTCGAGCTGGCCATTTTGCAGCGACCCCCCAGAGTGACGTAGTAGGCATATGGTCACGTGATTTGGGCGTCATGGCGACGCTTTCGGTACGACAGAAAATGCCTTCTTTTTTTTTTCTCCTTTTTTTCTTTTTCGTGCATTTATATCCCTCAGATCACAGTTTCACCTACATCATCGTTCTCAGCGAGCTTTAACGGAAATCGTGTCAAAAATCACCCCTAACCTTGGACTTGTCCTTTAAGTAAGATCAAAACACACAAAAGGCAAAAGGTTAAAAAGTACACCGATTTTAACTGGACAGCACAAAACGTGTATTTTCAGGGTAAATACTTTTTCAAGCAACAGACAAAACTTGAACTACAGGGGTGGGGGTGGGGGTGGGGGGGCTAATTACTGAAAGTAGGACAAGTGTTATCGTTCAGTCGCTAAGCTACAAGTGGCTCATCGTTTTCATTTTCACTTGTGGTGTCAGCTGGAATAATTCAGCTAACTGCTATAGCAGAAACACCATTTTGAGCTAGCTCCGGAGGGGGACGCAACTCTCTTTTGGCGGCGTCAATATTTATTGCCCTTGAGGTATCTCTTTTTATCCTGTGTATGTTGTCTCAGCCGGTCGATTCAGACGTGTGTGTGTGCATGTGTGCGTGCGTGCGTGCGTGCGTGCGTGCGTGTGTGTGTGTGTGTGTGTGTGTGTGTGTGTGTGTGTGCGTGTGTGTGTGAGGGAGAGAGAGAGAGATCTTACAAGGTCTCTGGAGAGAGTAAAAGAGAGCGAGCCAGCCATTTATCCACAACAATTCAATAACCACGGGGTCTTTGAGCTTGAGGCAATCTGGCTGTGGTGTACAAGGCAGCAGGCCTACCCGTTCCTCTTTGATCACGCTGTCCGCCTCCGTCCGCTAATAGACTGGCGGGCTCCCTCTTACCCACTGACATCAACAGTTTGCCCACAAAAGCCTTAGCTGTGCTGTCAGTCAGGCAACCATAGCTGAATAGTTTGCTGATAAGATGTGGAAATGCTTGTTGGTGTCGTCTGCCTGACTGTTCAACTGAATGTTGTGTTGTTTGACTGTTCAAGTGAAAGTTATGTTGTCTGACTGTTCCAGTGAACGTTATGTTGTCTGTTCAATTAAACGTTGCATTGTGTGACTGTTCAAATAAAATATTGTGTTGTCTGTTCAGTTAAACGTTGTTATCTGACTGTTCAATTGAACGTAGTGTTATCTGAGTGTTCAATTAAACGTTGTGTTTTCCGACTGTTCAGTTAAACTTTGTGTTTTCTAACTAATCAGTTAAACGCTGTGTTTTCCAACTGTTCATTTAAACGTTGTGTTTTTCAACTGTTCAGTTAAACGTTGTGTTTTCTTACTAATCAGTTAAACGTTGTGTTTCTAACTGTTCAGTTAAACGTTGTGTTTACCAACTGTTCAATTAAACTGACAATTGAACAGTGGGAAAACACGTTTAATTGAACAGACAGAAAACACAACGTTTAACTGAACAGCCAGTTAAACGTTGTGTTTTCGGACTTAAACGTTGTGTTGTCTGACTATTCAAATTGATTGACTGATTGATGATCACTTATATAGCGCTATTCTCCGCTCCATTGAGCAGACTCACTGCGCTCGCCTATGGTTCTACATGAGTGACAAGCTTTTTATAGCGCGTTTTTTGAATATCCACCGAAGTGGTGTACTTACAGCGCTGGCTTGGCTGGTGCCACATGAAACTGCAGCCATCTCAGCGCAAGTTCTGTGTACACCATACAACCATGCACCATGTCACTTCATGCAAAGCCACATACGTAAGGTGTATGCGTGTTTAGCTGTAACCTGCCACCTACACTTTTGGCAGAATGACCGGGATCTTTTACGTGCTACTGCGGTAACACGGGGGGTGGAACGGATACCGGAATTAACGTTGTTTTCCGACTGTTCAATTAAACTTTGTGTTTTCCGACTGTTGAGTTAAACGTTGTTTTCTATTCGATTAAACCTTGTGTTTCTGACTGTTTAGTTGAACGTTGTGTTTTGAGACAATCCAGTTAAGCATTGTGTTCTCTTCTTGCAGACGCAGCGTAGCCTCACTGTGCATCGTCTATCCGACTTAACACCGGAAACTAAATAATTTTACCTGGATGATGTGTATCTGGAAATTTAAGACGATTTTTTTCCTCCTGCTAATTAAGCTCTGTCTTGTTTGCCCCCACCCTCCTCGCTTTCTTTTAACAAGAACTACCCCCTCCTATCTCCCCCCCCCCCCCCCCACACACACACACACACACATACATCCCATCTCTCTGACGACCCTCTCTTGCATTCTCTTTCTCTCGCATTCCCTTTGTCGAATCTCTTTGCTTCACTCTCTTCGTTGATTCTTTTGGCTTCCCTCTCTTTCCGCTTCTCTATCTCTGTCCCTCCTTCTCTCTCAGTCATCTCTCTCTGTCGACTCTCTCTCTCTCTCTCTCTCTCTCTCTCTCTCTCTCTCTCTCTCTCTCTCTCTCTCTCTCTCTCTCTCTCTCTCTCTCTCTCTCTCTCTCTCTGTTTCTCCTTCTTTGTCGACTGTCTCGGCTTCTCTTTCTCTGTTCAGCCAGCCAGCTACCTACCTATTTATCTATCCATCCACCTACCTACCTTTATGCTGAGGTGACCCTGTGCTGTTGACAGAACGTTAAAATCCAATACTAACTATTGTGCTTTTATTTTTGTCGAGCTGTACTTCTGACTATCTGTGTGTGTGTCTATTATTTGGCTTTAGGATTAGTTACAGAACAGATCTAGTAAAGTGTGCTCATGAGAATTTATTATGATCTATCTTCTTACACCTGACAAAGACTTTCTGTCGAAAACGCTTGCGTTTAATTTTTCCTTGTATTTCGTCGTATAGGTCTCGGCTATATCAATCCATCTTTTATCTCTATCTCTGTCTAGATAATCTCTATTTAGTGTTGTGTTTGACTTTTGTCGAGCTCAGTCATTCTTTTTCTGTATTTTTTGCTTTTATTGCCGTAAAGATGAAACAGTTGTGGAAGTGTTCTGTGGTTTTGGTGTATACACACTCCTTTCATCGCTACTGGGCCCAGTGCTGAGTGTCAAGATGGAAAGCGGGACTGGGCAGCTACTTCCTTGCTGTTGTCAGTGGTTGAGCAACTAATTCTGAATTAATAAAACCAAATGACAAGGGTTACTTCTTTGCTGTTGTCATTGTGAATGTTCACACACACACTGACATTCTCTCTCTCTCTCTCTCTCTCTCTCTCTCTCTCTCTCTCTCTCTCTCTCTCTCTCTCCTCTCTCTCTCATCTCTCTCTCTCTCTCTCTCACTCACTCACTCACACACACACACACACACACACACACACACACACACACACACACACACACACACACACACACACACACACACACACACACACACACACACACACACATACAAGTCATTCTCTCTCTCCCCAATCTCTCCCTCCCTCTCCTGTGTTTGTCTGTCTCTCACCTACACGCACTTAGACCCAATATATATCAAGATGTAACTGTACGATTTACACTGGGACTTAATAGCTTTTGTTGCATCAACGACAGATATACATTATATATATGCCTAACCCTACCACTACCACCACCACCACCAACCCCCCCCCCCCCCACCCCCCCACACACACACACTGACAGTGGGTTCACACGATTGCAGAGGTTTTCATTTTCCAAAAGTTGCCGATCTTTGCAGCTTTTGGGGAAAAACAACAACTCCTTCAGGGTTAAAAACAAAAAAAATTTTTTAGTCATACAATGTTGTTGGGATTAGATGTCTAGGCCTTTGATAAAATGTGTCCTACACATCTAATCTCGGCAACATATTCATTGTATTATTTTTAATTGTATTGATCTTTAATGAAATGAAAGGCAATGGGGTCTTTGTTTTGGGCAGTTTGCGTAAAAGTGTACAGCACTTGACAAATACAAAGTTTGAGCAATATTGCTTCAGGGTTAAAAAAACAACTCTTTTTTTCTTTTTTCTTTTTTCTTTTTTTAGACGTAAAGGTTGCTGGGATTAGATGTCTAGGCCTTTGACAAAATGTGTCCTACACATCTAATCTCGGCAACATATTCATTGTGTTATTTTTAATTGTATCAGAGGCCTAGACATCTAATCCCAACAGCATTTTATGACTAAAACATATTCATTGTATTATTTTTAATTGTATTGATCTTTAATGAAATGAAAGGAGATGGGGTCTTTGTTTTTGGCAGTTTCCGTCAAAGTGTACAGCACTTGACAAATACAAAGATTGAGCAATATTGCTTCACTCCTTCAGGGTTAAAAAAACAACCTTTTTTTGGTCATAAAGTGTTGTCGGGATTAGATGTCTAGGCCTTTGACAAAAGGTGTCCTACACATCTAATCTCGGCAACATATTCATTGTATTATTTTTAATTGTATTGATGAGATGAAAGGAGTTGGGGTCTTTGTTTTTGGCAGTTTGTGTCAAAGTGTACAGTACTTCACAAGTACAAATTTGAGCAATATTGCTACACTCCTTCAGTTTTTTGTTTTTTTTTTGTTTTGTTTTTTAAGACATAAATGTTGCTGGGATCAGATGTCTAGGGCTTTGAAAAAGTGTGTCCTACATATCTAGTCTCGGCAACATATTCATTGTGTTATTTTTAATTGTATCAAAGGCCTAGACATCTAATCCCAACAGCATTTTATGACTAAAACATATTCATTGTATTATTTGTAATTGTATTGATCATTAATGAAATGAAAAGAGTTGGGGTCTTTGTTTTTTGGTAGTTTGCGTCAAAGTGTACAGCACTTGACAAATACAAAGATTGAGCAATATTGCTTCACTCCTTCAGGGTTAAAAAACAACAATATCTTTTTAGTCATAAAATGTTGTTGGGATTAGATGTCTAGCCCACTGACAGAAACTGTCCTACACATCTAACCTCAGCACCTTATTCGCTGCATTTTTATTTTTATTTTTTTATTGTATTGATTTTTAAAGAAATGAAGGGAAAATGGGTTTCCGTATTTCGCACGCACGCACGCACGCATACACACATAAACACACACACACGTCAATCAGTACACGTGCACGCTTACACAAATACACACACACACACACACACACACACACACACACACACACACACACACACACACACACACACACACACACACACACGTCAATCAGTACACGTGCACGCTTACACAAATACAGACACACAAACAGTCACACACAATCACTCACACACACACACACACACACACACACACACACACACACACACACACACACACACACACACATACTCTCTGTCTCTCTCTCTCTCTCTCTCTCTCTCTCTCTCTCTCTCTCTCTCTCTCTCTCTCTCTCTCTCATTCACACACACACACACACACATACACCCCCCCCACCCGACACACACACGCACGCAGGAAAGCACGCACGCACGCGCGCGCACACGCTCGCGCGCACGCACACACACACACACACACACACACACACACACACACACACACAGAAACTGACACACACATGCGCTGACATTCCATACATTTTCGCAGTTTTGCACAGACAGATGCCGGCAACCTGCACATCCGACGTATGGACCCTGGACGCTAAAACAAGCCACCCCAGGTCACAGTCAGTCTGTCACATAAGAACTAGTAGTACATGCAGAGGCCAGTTCCGACTAAAATGGAGCAGTTATGACTGTACCAGGTTAAACCTAGGACCATATCTAATAATAACGCATACTAAAACTAAACACTGGAACAGATACAACTGCTGATATCTCTAAACGGGCTTACGTGTATCGAAGACACATACTCACGCACACCATTCCCCCGAACATCTAGAATGTAATTATTAGTACTAATTTAGTAACTTGGCGTTTACGACCAGTCAACCAGTACGGTTATATCAGGGCGAAACACATTTTGTCAGCACACAGTAAACACTAAAAACATTTACATGCCAAAACTGGTACATCGTCAGATTTTTTCTTTTCTTTTCTTTAAAGAAGAAAAAAAGAAAGAAAAAGACTTCAAATAATAAAAAGTGGATAAAACACAAACAGAACCAAAAATGGTCCGAAGTTCATAGTCCGTGAAAAATATTGATTTCTTTCAGAAAGCTAAAGATATCCAATGTCAATGATGAGTCCTGGAAAAAAAATCCGCAGTGAGTGAACTGTAAAATCTCTCTCTGTCTCTGTCTCTCTGTCTCTGTCTGTCTCTGTCTGTCTCTGTCTCTCTCTTGTAAAACAAAGTTTTCGAGTTCTCGTTCTCTCTCTCTCTCTCTCTCTCTCTCTCTCTCTCTCTCTCTCTCTCTCTCTCTCTCTCTCTCTCTCTCTCTCTCTCTCTCTCTCTCTCGTAAAATAAAGTTTTCGAGTGCTCTCTCTCTCTCTCTCTCTCTCTCTCTCTCTCTCTCTCTCTCTCTCTCTCTCTCTTCAATAAAATCAGAACAAAAAGTAAAATATGCTCAACTGTTAGTTGCTCATGACATGCCGCGATATACACATTGGTGGCTCCTCTCCCGTCAATAAAAGGAATGAGTAACGTAAAGCCCGTTCTTAACTGGGCGAATGTTTGTTCGCCGAACATACTTCAGACACTTCGATGAACTATGATTCGTTTCTTAATTTAACGTTTAGTTCGCCGAACATGGTTCGGACAGTTCGACGAACTTTACTTCGTTCTCAACTGGCTTGTAATGAGATGCAAGCTTCGGCCCGAACTTGCGGCAGACGCGCAGCAGACAGCATGATCGAAAATGTAGGCTAAAGTCAGGCCAAGTCATGTCAGTATACTTTAATCATCCCTCACAGGGTAATTCAACTAACTACTATCTCATTCTGGGTCCCCGAGACAAGGCCGCGCCTCCCACAAGTCAATAAATAAACAAATTCCCTCCAAAGCGAGTGAAGAACCCAGTGACACTGTCATCCATTTTATTTTATTTTTTTTAAATTTCTTCTTCATCTCGGCCAGTCAGAGGCAATGTTCGTCGAATAGGGCGAATGTTCACAGAATATGCTGAGCGAAGCTTTTTGGACCCCGAATATAGCTTCGTCGCAGTTCGACGAATACTCCCAACTAGGTTCGCGAAGAAAAGTTCGCCCAATTAAGAACCAGCTAGGTTCGCCGAATACTTCCAACTAGGTTCGTGAACAAACATTCGCCCAGTTAAGAACGGGCTTAAGAGTGACTAATGTGAAATCGAGTTATCTAGTCACAGTCTATTCTCTTCTATTTGTTCGAGGACAAGCAAGTTAACTTTGGAAATATCCTATGCAGTTTATTTTCAGGGAACTCGTCCCACTCTGACTGCCGAAGCTCCAATAGATATTTGTTTACACGTGACTTTAAGTCAGAGAAAGGGATGAGCTCACCCGAGATGTCACCATCGAGGTCATCGTTAGCAGCAGAGTCTGCAGCCGAATTTCCTCTAACGCCCACCTGGCCGGGAACCCAGAAGAAAACAATCTCCTTCCCTGCTCTGGCTGTACTTCAATTTCCGCCAACCACCGCACAGCCTGTTGCCGTGAAAAATAGTCTCCTCTTCACCGTCTTGTCGCTTCCGGTGTCCGGCAAAGAACATGGTGAAAACGCTTCATCTCTTGATACAGTCCCTATCTTGTCGCGTCCGGTGTCTGGCAAAGAACATGGTGAAAATGCTTCATCTCTTGATGCAGTCCCTGTCTTGTCGCGTCCGGTGTCCGGCAAAGAACATGGTGAAAACGCTTCATCTCTTGATACGGTCCCTGTCTTGTTGCGTCCGGTGTCCGGCAAAGAACATGGTGAAAACGCTTCATCTCTTGATACGCTCCCTGTCTTGTCGCGTCTAGTGTCGGGCAAAGAACATGGTGAAAACACTTCATCTCTTGATACGGTCACTGTCTTGTTTCCGTATTCAAGGTAGGCAACAAGATCTCATGCAGAAAACCCTACAGCCCCACCATTTCTAACAAAGAACCTGAAAAATTTTCAGAAGTGAGCGTTGCCCTTTTTTGGAAGGAAAGCCATAATTATAATCATCGTTCTGGCTGACATGACCGTTTTAGTGTTTTGATGCTAAACTTTCGTTCTGAAAAAAACGTAATGGTTGTGAGTCTTGCTGACTGGGGGTTATTTTACCAGATTGCTTTCTTCGTCTAATGGTTCACGGATCACGTTTCTACTACATGTTTACAGTTTTTTGTTCGCCAGGGCTGTTCGCTGCTTTTCGCCCGGATGTAGCCCTACTGGTTGACTGGGCGTAACGCATCAGGTTACTCGCTAGGCTATGACGTTGACATCGCTACTTTCGGGGGATGGGTTCTCTTCGTGGAAGGACATCTCTGCTGCTGTTCCACGTGGCCTCTTGTCGCTCTGTCCCCTGCTGTTCCACATGGCCTCTTGTCGCTCTGTCCCCTGCTGACATCACCTCTTGTCGCTCTGTCCCTTGCTGTTCCACATGGCCTCTTGTCGCTCTGTCCCCTGCTGTGACATCACCTCTTGTCGCTCTGTCCCTTGCTGTTCCACATGGCCTCTTGTCTCTCTGTCCCCTGCTGTTCCACATGGCCTCTTGTCGCCCTGTCCCCTGCTGTTCCACATGGCCTCTTGTTGCTCTGTCCCCTGCTGTGCCACATGGCCTCTTGTTGCTCTGTCCCCTGCTGTGCCACATGGCCTCTTGTCGCCCTGCTGTTCCACATGGCCTCTTGTCGCCCTGTCCCCTGCTGTTCCACATGGCCTCTTGTCGCTCTGTCCCCTGCTGTTCCACATGGCCTCTTGTCGCTCTGTCCCCTGCTGTTCCACATGGCCTCTTGTTGCTCTGTCCCCTGCTGTTCCACATGGCCTCTTGTCGCTCTGTCCCCTGCTGTGACATCACCTCTTGTCGCTCTGTCCCTTGCTGTTCCACATGGCCTCTTGTTGCTCTGTCCCTTGCTGTTCCACATGGCCTTTTGTCGCTCTGTCCCCTGCTGTTCCACATGGCCTTTTGTCGCTCTGTCCCCTGCTGTGCCACATGGCCTCTTGTCGCCCTGCTGTTCCACATGGCCTCTTGTCGCCCTGTCCCTTGCTGTTCCACGTGGCCTCTTGTTGCTCTGTCCCCTGCTGTGACATCACCTCTTGTCGCTCTGTCCACTGCTGTTCCACATGGCCTCTTGTCGCTCTGTCCCCTGCTGTTCCACATGGCCTCTTATCGCTCTGTCCCCTGCTGTGACATCACCTCTTGTCGCTCTGTCCCTTGCTGTTCCACATGGCCTCTTGTTGCTCTGTCCCCTGCTGTTCCACATGGCCTCTTGTTGCTCTGTCCCCTGCTGTGACATCACCTCTTGTCGCTCTGTCCACTGCTGTTCCACATGGCCTCTTGTTGCTCTGTCCCCTGCTGTTCCACATGGCCTCTTGTCGCTCTGTTCCACATGGCCTTTTGTCGCTCTGTCCACTGCTGTTCCACATGGCCTCTTGTCGCTCTGTCCCCTGCTGTTCCACATGGCCTCTTGTTGCTCTGTCCCCTGCTGTTCCACATGGCCTCTTGTCGCCCTGTCCCCTGCTGTTCCACATGGCCTCTTGTCGCTCTGTCCCCTGCTGTTCCACATGGCCTCTTGTCGCTCTGTCCCCTGCTGACATCACCTCTTGTCGCTCTGTCCTCTGCTGTTCCGCATGGCCTCTTGTCGCTCTGTCCCCTGCTGCAAGATGTCGACGCTGTTGGAGGTACGAGCGCTCTGTGTCTACGGACCTGGCCAGTAGCGTGAAGTCTGAGTATTGCTTTATTTCCTTCCATTTTCCTTTATAAAGTGGCATGAAGTCCGGGTATTGCTTTATTCCCTTCCACTTTCCCTTATAAAGTGGCGTGAAGTCCGAGTATTGCTTTATTTCCTTCCACTTTCCCTTATAAAGTGGCATGAAGTATGAGTATTGCTTTATTTCCTTCCACTTTCCCTTATAAAGTGGCATGAAGTCTGAGTATTGTTTTATTTCCTTCCACTTTCCCTTATAAAGTGGCGTGAAGTCTGAGTATTGCTTTATTTCCTTCCACTTTCCCTTATAAAGTGGCATGAAGTCCGGGTATTGCTTGATTCCCTTCCACTTTCCCTTATAAAGTGGCGTGAAGTCCGAGTATTGCTTTATTTCCTTCCACTTTCCCTTATAAAGTGTCGTGAAGTCTGAGTATTACTTTATTCCCTTCCACTTTCCCTTATAAAGTGGCGTGAAGTCTGAGTATTGTTTTATTCCCTTCCACTTTCCCTTATAAAGTTTCTAATGATAAATGTGACTGGCAAACTTGCAGCAAAGTGTGTGACGTAAATGTGAGATTGAATGCGTGCGCAGTTGTGTTGACAGTTTGTACACAAATGGTAAACACAATCCTTGCTTGGTTATTATTAAAATTACGGTTGGTTGATGGCCGGCAGGCCTGTAATGGTGGCTTATGATCGTGCCAGTCACGAGAGACGGCGCTCGTCACACACACACACACACACACACACACACACACACACACACACACACACACACACACACACACACGCACACACACACACACACACACACACACACACACACACACACACACACGGGAGGGGGATATTTCACAAAACACCAGGCGAGTTTGATTTATTATGATTCTTTTCATATTTCTCTCTGATAATACTAAGTCTCTCTCTCTCAAAAAGAAGTTCTACTTCATTATTTCTACTGAAATAAATGAAATGGACAACAATGCGATGACATTAAACAAAAAGATGCAACTAAATATGGAAATACCGACGGTATGATGAGAAGAAAAAGAAAACAGATCTGTAAATACCGCACTTCCTTCTCAGCTAACTGGATTAACGAAAATGCTAATTGCCAGCAAACTTACTACAGTCTCAGCGATCATAAACATACTGGCTGACTTCCACTGAAAGCTAAGCGTGTAGCCTACTTCACACTGATCAACTAAGCAAGAATACAAAATCGACGTCTCAGCCCACAACAGACGACGTGGTGTACTGACAATGATCAGTCAGGTCTCACGTGCGAAGGGGAAAAGGTGTTCCACACGAGTGGTACTAATTAGCTATGCAGGTGGAATCATTTTATTGATCGTCTTTTGATGCAGGCACCCTGCTGGGAAGCGACAGATTTTGTTTTAAACTTAAGAAGTGTCTTGAATAAATACCCTTTGGGGACCCAACCATGTGCTTATAATTATAGTGACGGCAAAGATTATAAAACATTTTTTGTATTTATAGCCTATGATGACGGCAATGATTTTACACAGACACATCTCTGTATTCGGTCTGTGTGACTATGTTCCCCCCAACTGTTAAAAAAGCAAATTGCGAAGCACATGACTGTGTGCTGTGTGACTGCGCCCAATGTGGTGTCAGAAGAAACAGAGACCGCCAGCTGCATGTATGTAGTTTTACTCTCCAATCATGCCGTCAATCAAGCCTCCTCAGAAGTGTAACGTTCTGGAGCCCTAGGACTGGCCCGGTGAATGGAGATCACTGTTCCAGCGTTTCCGGGCAGCAAGTGAAGTGACGGACAAAAGTGGAAAGGTGCAGGTCAGCAGTTTGATCTACAGAATGGGACCAGAATTGGAAATGATTTTCTCTCAAGTTGGTTTGGCTGAAGCAGAGGCAAATTCCTTTAATACAATGCTAGGTAGGTTCGACAGTACTTTGAACCAAGAAGAAATGTCACCCATGAAAGAGCTAACTTCCACAAAAGAAACCAGAAAGAAGGGGGGAATGTAGAAGAATACATCAGACATTTGTATGAGCCGTCAGAGCATGCGAACTTTGCAGACAGAAAGCACAATTCGTGACTAACTGGTCTTAGGCCTACTTGACCAAGAACGGTCTGAAAAGCTGCAGTTAGAAAGTAAGCTGACCCCACCACAGCAACACAGATCACCTGACCCTCACCACAGCAACACAGATCACCTGACCCTCACCAAAGCAACACAGATCACCTGACCCTCACCAAAGCAACGCAGATCGCCAGCCAAAGCGAGCTGGTGAAGCTACAGACAGGGAAACAAATGGCGAGGGGCCTGGGACATTCTACAGTTGACGCAGGGGGGGGGGGGGGGGTCATCCCCAGAGACACTATCACAACAGATAACAAGGGGCCTGGGACATTCTACAGTTGACGCAGTGGGGGGGGGGGGGTCATCCCCAGAGACACTATCACAACAGATAACAAGGGGCCTGGGACATTCTACAGTTGACGCAGTGGGGGGGGGGGGGGTCATCCCCAGAGACACTATCACAACAGATAACAAGGGGCCTGGGACATTCTACAGTTGACGCAGGGAGGGGGGGGGTCATCCCCAGAGACACTATCATAACAGATAACAAGGGGCCTGGGACATTCCTCAGTTGACGCAGTGGGGGGGGGGGGGGGTCACCCCGAGAGACACTATCACAACAGATAACAAGGGGCCTGGGACATTACTCAGTTGACGCAGTGAGGGGGGTGGGGTCACCCCGATAGACACTACCATGGACGCGGTGGCACCGGCAGCAGCCGAAGTCAAGGCAGAGGTCGAGAGCTGCGGAGCAAGCAAAGTACAGGCGCCAGAAATAGCATACAGATGCGCAACTTATATGCATCTTCTCCTCTTAGGCGCCATTGTCTAGCTTATGGGAAACTGCATAAGCCAAATCATTTCGCGAAATCCAGAGCTCGCAAGAAGAAAGCAGTCAGCGAGTTGCACGCAGAAGAGAGGGGAAAAAACTACTGCCTTTCTTCGGTGACAGACTAGCAAGGAAATGCCGTGGTGAGTGTCCGTCAAGCTGAACGGGACAGACTGCGGAACAAACTTCAAGACGGACACGGCCGCAGACGCGTCCGTCATGTCTTTACAAACCTACGTGTCACCGAGGCCTCCTCTGCAGAAAGCAACTATGGTGCTGCGTAGTCCGGGTGGAACTCTAGACTGCAAGGGCAAGAGAGAAGTGATGGGCAGAGTTACGGGTGTAGATTACCCACTTGGGATCTACGTCGTGAGCTTAACGACACGCTGATGAACCATCTACTCCAAGTTAGACGGCACCAGTGGATTCTGGCAAATTCCACACGATGATGAATCCGCCAGACTCACCATACTTACCGTCCTTTTGGCCGATGCTTCTACCGTAGACTGCCGCAGGGCGTGATGCCTGCGTTTCCCTGACAACATTCTCCTGTTCAGTGAAAGCGAAGAAGATCCTGAAAAACACTTGAAGAATACCGCTGCAAGAGAGGATCATGAACTGTTTCCCTGACAACATTCTCCTGTTCAGTGAAAGCGAAGAAGATCCTGAAAAACACTTGAAGAATACCGCTGCAAGAGAGGATCATGAACCGTTTCTCTGACAACATTCTCCTGTTCAGTGAAAATGAAGAAGATCCTGAAAAACACTTGAAGAATACCGCTGCAAGAGAGGATCATGAACTGTTTCTCTGACATTCTCCTGTTCGGTGAAAGCGAAGAAGATCCTGAAAAACACTTGAAGAATACTGCTGCAAGAGAGGATCGTGAACTGTTTCTCTGACAACATTCTCCTGTTCAGCGAAAATGAAGAAGATCCTGAAAAACACTTGAAGAATATCACTGCAAGAGAGGATCATGAACTGTTTCTTTGACAACATTCTCCTGTTCAGTGAAAGCGAAGATCACGAAAAACACTTGAAGAACACCATGGCAAATTTTTAGCAGTGCAGGCATCAAGCTGAACAAAGAGAAGTGTCAGTTTCGTCAGCAGGAGATTGACTTTTTAGGCTTTGTCATCAACAAAGATGGCGTGAAAGCAGACCCAAGGAAAATCGACGCAATCCTCGAAATGGCCGACCCCACATATGTCGCCGAGTCACGCCGTTTTTTGTTGTTGTTGTTGTCGTTGTTGATTCTTTGAATTTTGTTTTGTTTTGATGTGTGTGTGGGGGTGGGGGGTGGGGGAGGGGGTATGGTCAACTACCTAGGTCACTACCTTCAGAATGTGGCTTCAGTTCTTTAGCCAGCCACAGAACCCTTAGAGAAGAACAGGGCGTAGACGGGGGGATCGCCTCAAATCAGCGCACAGTCAAAGAGATGTTGACTTCTGTTCCAACACTCGCCTATTTCGACGCAAAAAAACCTGCAACAGCGAGTGCAGACGCGAGCAGCTATGGGCTAGGCGGAGTTCTCCTGCAAGAGCAACCAGGCGGACCGTGTCCTGTTGCACCCAGGCCGACTGTGTCCTGTTGTGGACTGTGTCCTGTTGCACCCAGGCGGACTGTGTCCTGTTGTGGACTGTGTCCTGTTGCACCCAGGCGGATTGTGTCCTGTTGCACCCAGGCGGACTGTGTCCTGTTGTGGACTGTGTCCTGTCGCACCCAGGCGGACTGTGTCCTGCTGCATCCAGGCGGACTGTGTCCTGTTGTGGACTGTGTCCTGTTGCACCCAGGCGGACTGTGTCCTGTCGCACCCAGGCGGACTGTGTCCTATTGTGGACTGTGTCCTGTCGCACCCAGGCGGACTGTGTCCTGCTGCATCCAGGCGGACTGTGTCCTGTTGTGGACTGTGTCCTGTCGCACCCAGGCGGACTGTGTCCTATTGTGGACTGTGTCCTGTCGCACCCAGGCGGACTGTGTCCTATTGTGGACTGTGTCCTGTTGCACCCAGGCGGACTGTGTCCTATTGTGGACTGTGTCCTGTCGCACCCAGGCGGACTGTGTCCTATTGTGGACTGTGTCCTGTCGCACCCAGGCGGACTGTGTCCTGCTGCAGCCAGGCGGACTGTGTCCTGTTGTGGACTGTGTCCTGTTGCACCCAGGCAGACTGTGTCCTGTTGTGGACTGTGTCCTGTTGCACCCAGGCGGATTGTGTCCTGTTGCACCCAGGCAGACTGTGTCCTGTTGTGGACTGTGTCCTGTTGCACCCAGGCGGACTGTGTCCTGTTCCACCCAGGCGGACTGTGTCCTGTTGTGGACTGTGTCCTGTTGCACCCAGGCAGACTGTGTCCTGTCCCACCCAGGCGGACTGTGACCTGTTGTGGACTGTCCTTTTGCACCCAGGCGGACTGTGCCCTGTTGCACCCAAGTGGACTGTGCCCTGTTGCACCCAGGCGGAATGTGTCCTGCTGCACCCAGGCGGACAGTGTCCTGTTGTGAACTGTGTCCTGTTGCACCCAGATGGACTCCGTCCTGTTGCCTTCGCTTCTAGAACTCTCACAAAGAGCGAAAACAAGTTCGCCCAGTTAGAATAAGATTGCCTCCACTTGGGCGTGCGAGAAATTGTATCACTACCTCGTTGGACTCGGTACGTTTTCTGTTGCGACAGATCACAAGCCACTTGTCCCGCCGATAAACGCCAAGGACTTATCAGAAACACCACTGCGGTGCCAGAGAATGTTGACACGTCTCATGCGCTTGAACATTAAACCCAAGTACGTCCCCGGGAAGGGTTAGTGGCTGATACTCTGCCCTGCAGTCCCGTGTCCACAAAGACACTGGCCAAGATCAGAAGAGACTTTGAAGATGTGAACCCCAAAGCAGCCATGGAACACACTATGCACAGCTGGTCTCGGTATAAGGAGGACGTTCAACTGGCTGCCGGACGCTTCATCATACGGGGCGAGCTCAGCCTTGATCATGCTGGACTCCTAGCGAGGGAAGACCAGTCTTGCCGGCCTCCTATCGAGGGAAGACCAGTCATGCCGGACTCCTAGCGAGGGGAGACCAGTCATGCTGGACTCCTAGCGAAGGGAGACCAGTCATGCCGGACTCCTAGCGAGGGGAGACCAGTCGTCGTTCCTTTCGGCTTGAGAAAACAAACTGTGGACAGGATCCACGTGGGCCACAACGTGCTGCACAGTCAGCGTGCTGACCACAACGTGCTGCACAGTCAGCGTGCTGACCACAACGTGCTCACAGTCAGCGTGCTGACCACAACGTGCTGCACAGTCAGCGTGCTGACCACAACGTGCTGCACAGTCAGCGTGCTGACCACAACGTGCTCACAGTCAGCGTGCTGACCACAACGTGCTGACCACAACGTGCTGCACAGTCAGCGTGCTGACCACAACGTGCTCACAGTCAGCGTGCTGACCACAACGTGCTGCACAGTCAGCGTGCTGACCACAACGTGCTGCACAGTCAGCGTGCTGACCACAACGTGCTGCACAGTCAGCGTGCTGACCACAACGTGCTGCACAGTCAGCGTGCTGACCACAACGTGCTCACAGTCAGCGTGCTGACCACAACGTGCTGCACAGTCAGCGTGCTGACCACAACGTGCTGCACAGTCAGCGTGCTGACCACAACGTGCTGCACAGTCAGCGTGCTGACCACAACGTGCTGCACAGTCAGCATGCTGACCACAACGTGCTGCACAGTCAGCGTGCTGACCACAACGTGCTGCACAGTCAGCGTGCTGACCACAACGTGCTCACAGTCAGCGTGCTGACCACAACGTGCTGCACAGTCAGCGTGCTGACCACAACGTGCTGCACAGTCAGCGTGCTGACCACAACGTGCTGCACAGTCAGCGTGCTGACCACAACGTGCTCACAGTCAGCGTGCTGACCACAACGTGCTGCACAGTCAGCGTGCTGACCACAACGTGCTCACAGTCAGCGTGCTGACCACAACGTGCTCACAGTCAGCGTGCTGACCACAAACTGGAAAGTAGGGATTGACGGTTGTGAGCCCAGAAACAAACATTACCTGCTGCAGGTGGAATGTGACTCAAGGTACATCGACGTCACAAACATTACCTGCTGCAGGTGGAATGTGACTCAAGGTACATCGACGTCACAAACATTACCTGCTGCAGGTGGAATGTGACTCAAGGTACATCGACGTCACAAACATTACCTGCTGCAGGTGGAATGTGACTCAAGGTACATCGACGTCACAAACATTACCTGCTGCAGGTGGAATGTGACTCAAGGTACATCGACGTCACAAACATTACCTGCTGCAGGTGGAATGTGACTCAAGGTACATCGACGTCACTAACATTACCTGCTGCAGGTGGAATATGACTCAAGGTACATCGACGTCATATAGCTACTGAGCCTAACCGACATCAGCAACAGTGACGGAGGGACAGTTTCAGACAACGGCACTCCGTTCTCCTCAGCAGCAACATCCAAACAAAGCCCCCAACAGCCATGCAGTCAGCCTTTGGTGACGGCAAAGAGTATAAACACTTTGGTGACGGCAAAGAGTATAAACACTTTGGTGACGGCAAAGAGTATAAACACTTTGGTGACGGCAAAGAGTATAAACACTTTGGTGACGGCAAAGAGTATAAACACTTTGGTGACGGCAAAGAGTATAAACACTTTGGTGACGGCAAAGAGTATAAACAGAGGAATCTTTGTATTTACAGCCTTTGGTGACGGCAAAGAGTATAAACACTTTGGTGACCTCAAAGATTATAAACACTTTGGTGACGGCAAAGAGTATAAACACTTTGGTGACGGCAAAGATTATAAACAGAGGAATCTTTGTATTTACAACCTTTGGTGACGGCAAAGAGTATAAACACTTTGGTGACGGCAAAGATTATAAACAGAGGAATCTTTGTATTTACAGCCTTTGGTGACGGCAAAGAGTATAAACACTTTGGTGACGGCAAAGATTATAAACAGAGGAATCTTTGTATTTACAGCCTTTGGTGACGGCAAAGAGTATAAACACTTTGGTGACGGCAAAGATTATAAACAGAGGAATCTTTGTATTTATAGCTTTGGTGACGGCAAAGATTATAAGCAGAGGAATCTTTGTATTTACAGCCTTTGGTGACGGCAAAGAGTATAAACACTGGAATCTTTGTATTTATAGCCTTTGGTGACGGCAAAGATTATAAACAGTGGAATCTTTGTATTTATAGCCTTTTGTGACGGCAAAGATTATAAATAGAAAGCTCAGTCCTTGTATTCATATCTGGTGACGGCATACCGAGTCATAATTATACCAAGGCGGAATTCGCGACACCTCTCAAGTAACAACTTTTTGTCAACCAAAACTGATTATTCGAGTTTAGGAAAATATTTTTCAATAACAAGGTCACAGGAATTAGCTTATCTGCGGCCTCGAGCGATTTGAGCACGCAACATTCGCGCCCCATATCAAATCGGCGGTCTGTGTTTCAGGCGATGTGAGCACGCAACATCCGTGCCCGGTATCAGAGCGTGCAGTGCGAGCAAGCTGGGACACTTGTGTACTGTCAGCGTCTCAAGCGAAAGCAGGTTTGGAGATTGAATAAAAACATTTTTAAAAAATCCACACAGCACTTTCATTTATCTCTTCTGCTTGTTGGACGACGTTTGTTTGGAGGGTTCCCTTGAAGAAACTGATTTTTATTTATTAAATGCTTCCATGAAACTCAGCAATAAGCGGGTGCCTGCCTGCCTGCCTGACAATGGTAACGTCAGAATTGGTTGGGGAGTGAGGCGGAGGTGTTTTCTGACGGGTATGTCACAACTGTTTACAAACATTGGCAGCAGAGAAGTCAGTCAGCCGTGCTTGATCAAATACCGCCATCAACACATTAGTTAATATATTCTATATGTGACAAAGAGCAAACAGTCAGAAAGACATTCAAAACGGCATTATTTGTTTCAAACTCTCAGGTCCACTTGCACAGTTCAACCAATGCTACCATCATGCAGAGTTTCACAAATCCCATTAAAACAACTTCCAGGAAAATCTATTTCTAATGTTTTTCCACATCCATAATTCATCTGTTATCTCCATTAAGTAATACACACGTCACAAGAAAACTGTGCACACTTTTATAAATAATGTAACAGCCATACAAATTTTGAACTTAGTGTAATAAACATTTGCTAGAAATATTCAACTGTCATTTTGACCATATTCAAATTCAAAAGAAAGCTATTATTCATGATAAATGCATAATTGAACATTTGTCTTCTGGCTCTAATACAATACTAAACAGCAAAACAGTTCAAGATAACAAAAGTAAAAGTATACAACTCATGTGAAACAAAGTAAAATAGAGCAACAACAACAACAAACTGATTCATTTTTGACATTGCTGGTGGATTTTTACATCTGGTAGGGTCACCCCAGGTGGGTAACACACTGAAAATTCTTTTATCCCAGTTGAAAACATAAGTCACCAAATAACAAGTGGGGAGTGGGGATAGCTCAGTGATACAGAGACAGACTTGTGAGTGAAAGGTTTCAGGTTCAAGTTGGGACTTGAACCCAAAGCCTTCCACTCACGAATTGTCACTGTATCACTGAGCTATCAAGGCAGGAGTGGCCGGAGAATTTTCTTTTCCATTCCACCTAAAGCAACCACATCTCAATAATTATTTACATTTAACCCACAACTACAACCAACAGAATTATTACACTCTCCCTGTGAAACAGTTATGCATTGTGTGGACTCAACCAAGGCAAGAAAATATATGTCTGAGTCACTGTTACACTACACAATCCCACACGCCTCCCTAAACAGGATATGTTAAGGATTTAACCATAACCAAGAATGCACTCGAAACACAGCAGTTACCTCCATTAAATGCGCAACAAAGTCGTTATTTAAAAACTGGCGTGAAATAGCATTTGCATGTAGCAATGTACAAAGCTTACACTCAGTCAGAACTTAACAAGGAAACATGTAACTTTCAGCTTTGCCGTTCCACCATCACTGTGACATTGGAATACAGTTACTGGTCACCATGCTGCATGGTGTCAACTAATAATGCTCAGTGGAGGTTATTATCATTTCATGTAACGACTGTACAATGCTTAAACTTGGTCAGAACTTAACAATAAAATATGCAACTTTCAGCTTTGCCATTCCGCTGTAATTTTTAATGCAAGTCAAAACTAGTACTAATGGCCTCACTACCCTGT
Organism: Alviniconcha strummeri; assembly: GCA_963584105.1. Taxonomy (NCBI): domain Eukaryota; kingdom Metazoa; phylum Mollusca; class Gastropoda; family Provannidae; genus Alviniconcha; species Alviniconcha strummeri. The sequence continues at coordinate 57,873 of OY757552.1, forward strand.
GTAATGTGTCTGGTTCATTGTTGTTGATCTCCTGATCTATCTCATCCTAATTTCAAAGGTTTTGTTCAGTAGAAACCAAGAATTTCACTACACTGCTATGCTGAGGAATGGAAAGTAAAGGATGTGTGTTTTTATGCCCAGCAGTCAATCAAGGCCATGATATCAGGGCGAAACACATTTGATCAAAACCCAGTGGCCAACCTTCATGTTTTTCACATGGAATGTTGATTGTGCTGTTCTGATTGGCTGAAGTGCTTGGGTGACTGGCAGCCTGAAGCCCTCTATCTATGTGCATTTTTGTGAGTCGGTCTTGAGTTAATGCCCCTCCATACACACATCAGTTAGAATCACATTAGTATGGCAACAATTTATTTAGACTGAAGTGTAGAAAAAAAGAGAGCAAGTATTTGATTCTTGAGGCATTAAACCCATGTAATGGAGTTTTCCCCCCTGCTGTTTCTGTGCACTAAGAAACCAACCAGTAGAACCAAACTCACAATACTTTCTGCATATGCACATAATAATTATATTAATAAATATATTTTAGACCAGTATCAAACTCTGTATCAGTTTTAATGAATAAATCTACTTCTGCCTGTGACAATAACCACAAATGTCTGCTACAACAGAATACTAAAGACCCCAAATAAATGTGAAATATAATTGTAAAAAAATGTAAAGGTTAAACATCACAGATATAAGATTTGGCCCTTCACTTTAGTCATATTGATATGCCCAGGGTTAGTAAAAACAGAAATGAAACTACAGTAAGATCATGTAAACCACTCAAATCGCCTTCTGTTAGCTCTATATAAACAAGATTAATATACCTGCAAACAAGCCACAAAAATATGGTTGGTTAGTCATTTTAATGTCCTGTCAACCACGCAGGGTCACCTCAGGACAATCAAACTCAGTCATAAGCAAATGTACACTTCAAAACTGATCACATATATAAACCCTTTCTCGCGTCAATCCACAAAACCAGTTCCTACACAAACATAAAACACATATTTTCAAAGTTAGTCCCTTCATTATTACTGCTGTCAAAAGAGCATATAGGACATCCTAGTATTGTCGACCATTCAATTTAATTAATGTTATATAAATGCATAATGGCACATACCAGCTGTTTTTTAATGTTATATAAATGCAACATGGCACACACCAACGCCACATGGCAGCAAGCTGGACACACCACCTGCCAGCTACCATCTCCTAGCTATTCAACAAGAGCCAATAAAAAAATAAAAAAACCTAACTCTTAACAAAAGATATTTGAGAATTTTCTTGAAAAAAGTCAGGAGAATGGACCATTAGCAGAAAAATCACAAGACAGAAAGAATAATAGGACTTGGCAGAAACATAAGAGAGGAGATAGTTACGAGGGATTAAATGGCAGTCCTGAGATTTCAAACATGTGGGGTCCATCAGACATTCCTGGCCTCCCTTCAGGGTCACAGAAATACACACCCTTTTATTGTTGGGGAATAAAAAGTTATATTACATTGAAAAGAAGACAATAAGGGCATGGTATCACCACTGTAGTATGCATCTACGCTACATGACTTTGAGATGTTCTTGTGAGAATGTACTACAAATACAGTCCATACATTTACACAATGAAAAATATATGCTAGATATTTAGTAACTGGGTTTTAGTGTCCTGTCAACTACACATGGTCACCTTGTCATAAGCAAATGTATTTTTCAAAGCTCTGCTAAAATGTAAACCCGTTTTCACATCAAAATTGACAAAATCTATTCATACACATATGTAAAATAAAAACAGAAACAGGTGTGCATTCAAATACAAATGAAAGCAAATACAAAAATTGCTAGAACATAAAAATGAATTCACAGCCCTCTGAAAACAAATTAAGGCAACATTATTCCTCAGGAGAGACAGATAAACTTCAATATAATTTTAAGGCTGCAGGACAAGAGCAGATTGTGTTGTGAAGTGGTCTACACACCCCTACAATTCCTCCATTGTGTTGTAAAGTAGTCTGCATACCCCTACATAATTCTTCCATTGTGTTGTAAAGTGGTCTGCATACCTCTGCACAATTCTTCCATTGTGTTGTGAAGTGGTCTGCATACCCCTACAAAATTCTTCCACTGTCTTGTAAAGTGGTCTGCATACCCCTACAAAATTCTTCCATTGTGTTGTAAAGTGGTCTGCATACCCCTACACAATTCTTCCATTGTGTTGTAAAGTGGTCTGCATACCCCTACAAAATTCTTCCATTGTGTTGTAAAGTGGTCTGCATACCCCTACACAATTCTTCCATTGTGTTGTAAAGTGGTCTCCATACCCCTACAAAATTCCATTCCACTGTGTTGTAAAGTGGTCTGCATACCACAATTCCATTCCACTGTGTTGTAAAGTGGTCTGCATACCCCTAAACAATTCCATTCCACTGTGTTGTAAAGTGGTCTGCATACCACAATTCCATTCCATTGTGTTGTAAAGTGGTCTGCATACCCCTACACAATTTGATTCCACTGTGTTGTAAAGTGATCTGCATACCACAATTCCATTCCATTGTGTTGTAAAGTGGTCTGCATACCCCTACAAAATTCTTCTATTGTGTTGTAAAGTGGTCTGCATACCACAATTCCATTCCATTGTGTTGTAAAGTGGTCTGCATACCACAACTTGATTCCACTGTGTTGTAAAGTGGTCTGCATACCACAATTCCATTCCACTGTGTTGTAAAGTGGTCTGCATGCCACTACACAGTTCCATTCCACTGTGTTGTAAAGTGGTCTGCATGCCACTACACAGTTCCATTCCACTGTGTTGTAAAGTGGTCTGCATGCCACTACACAATTCCATTCCACTGTGTTGTAAAGTGGTCTGCATGCCACTACACAGTTCCATTCCACTGTGTTGTAAAGTGGTCTGCATACCACAATTCCATTCCACTGTGTTGTAAAGTGGTCTGCATGCCACTACACAGTTCCATTCCACTGTGTTGTAAAGTGGTCTGCATGCCACTACACAATTCCATTCCACTGTGTTGTAAAGTGGTCTGCATGCCACTACACAGTTCCATTCCACTGTGTTGTAAAGTGGTCTGCATACCACAATTCCATTCCACTGTGTTGTAAAGTGGTCTGCATGCCACTACACAGTTCCATTCCACTGTGTTGTAAAGTGGTCTGCATACCACAATTCCATTCCACTGTGTTGTAAAGTGGTCTGCATGCCCCTACACAGTTCCATTCCACTGTGTTGTAAAGTGGTCTGCATGCCCCTACACAGTTCCATTCCACTGTGCTGTAAAGTGGTCTGCATGCCACTACACAGTTCCATTCCACTGTGTTGTAAAGTGGTCTGCATGCCACTACACAGTTCCATTCCACTGTGTTGTAAAGTGGTCTGCATGCCACTACACAGTTCCATTCCACTGTGTTGTAAAGTGGTCTGCATGCCCCTACACAGTTCCATTCCACTGTGTTGTAAAGTGGTCTGCATGCCACTACACAGTTCCACTGTGTTGTAAAGTGGTCTGCATGCCCCTAGGGTTAGGGTTAGGGTTAAGGGTTAGGGTTCCATTGTGCTGAAAGAGAAAAGCGGCAAACTGTGCTCTTGTCACATTCAAGCAAGACATTCTTTGACAGGAACCTATTCCATTTATGTTTACCTGTACATGCTTAAGTGTGTGTGTGGGGAGGGGACATGGGGGGGGGGGGGGGGTCAAGAGGATGGGGGAGATATGCGTGACAGGGTGTGGGGGGGAGTATGTATGGGGGAGGGGGTGTCTTTAAGAGTGTATATGGGGGTGGGGTGGGGGTGGGGGGTGACAGGGTTTGGGGGACAGCAGGGGTGGGGGGTGGGGTGATATGTGTGTGATGGGAGGTGTATATATATGTGTGTGTGTGCACATGTGTGAGCGTGCATATGTGTGTGTGTGTATGTGTGTGTGTGCATCTGTATGTGTGCATAGGCATCTGTGTGTGTGTGTGTGTATATGTGTATAAGTGGGGGCGGGGGTGGGGGGGTGGGGGTGGGGGGGACTGTGCCTGTGTGCCTGTCAGTTTGTGTAACGTAGCATCAAAATTGTACATGCAAAAATGGCCAAAGGCAACGATGCTATATGGCCACTAATCTCTGTGTGAGTTATTGGGCCATTAATCTCTGTGTAAATTATTTGGCCACTAATCTCTGTGTGAATTATGTGGCAATGAAATATATAAATGCAGCTCTAAATAAAGGTAGTGGCACTGTTGTATACAGTACAAGTTACTTAGTTCTTGAATTTTAATATTCCATCAACCACAGAGGGTCATCCAAGTACATATCACATATTCAAAATTCTTCTTCAGCAGTTCAAAACATACGTTAAAATATCACAAGCCAAATCTGGCTCACATTTCAGGACATGAGACAGCCAACAGCAAATACAACAAAGTCAATCCAATCAATAATAAGCATATGCATAATCTCAATAGTGACATTTTACTTAAAAGTACAGGAAAACCTTTCTGAAATCACAAGCCTGATTCAATGTTGTGATACACGGTCACACATGCTTTGGAGCCTATATTTACATTTTTCAGACAATTAATATGGCGACCTGCATCAGTTGCTTGATGCAGGTCCTCATGTTATGTGTCTGAAGAATGTAAATATAGGCTCCAAAGCATGTTTAAAGGTAAGGAAAGATCTGGTGAAAGAAAGGAAAGTGAATGGATCAGGAAGGCAGATCATAATCTAGACAACACCCTACAATCCTCATACAACAAAATCCTTTCAGATGTAACTGACTTCACACTTTTAGCTGTTTTTGTCCAAACTCTTAGACAAGTGGAATAAACAATGCATATTTGAACTTGACCTTTGAACTGCATATATCCAAGGTGTGTAGCCATTGTTTGTTTGTTTTTAACCCTTTGTTTAAACATTAGTAATCATAAACATAATGGTACACTGTGTGCAGCCACTGTGTGTTTCTTACTTTTGTTTACATAATAATCATAATCATAATGGTACACTGTGTGCAGCCACTGTGTGTTTCTTACTTTTGTTTACATAATAATCATAATAATGGTACACTGTGTGCAGCCACTGTGTGTTTCTTACTTTTGTTTACATAATAATCATAATAATGGTACACTGTGTGCAGCCACTGTGTGTTTCTTACTTTTGTTTACATAATAATCATAATAATGGTACACTGTGTGCAGCCACTGTGTGTTTCTTACTTTTGTTTACATAATAATCATAATCATAATGGTACACTGTGTGCAGCCACTGTGTGTTTCTTACTTTTGTTTACATAATAATCATAATAATGGTACACTGTGTGCAGCCACTGTGTGTTTCTTACTTTTGTTTACATAATAATCATAATAATGGTACACTGTGTGCAGCCACTGTGTGTTTCTTACTTTTGTTTACATAATAATAATAATAATGGTACACTGTGTGCAGCCACTGTGTGTTTCTTACTTTTGTTTACATAATAATCATAATAATGGTACACTGTGTGCAGCCACTGTGTGTTTCTTACTTTTGTTTACATAATAATCATAATAATCACAATGGTACACTTCTAATTCTACATTTCAAACCTTTGTTTCAATAATAATAATGGTACACTTCTAATTCTACATTTCAAACCTTTGTTTCAATAATAATAATGGTACACTTCTAATTCTACATTTCAAACCTTTGTTTCAATAATAATAATAATAATGGTACACTTCTAATTCTACATTTCAAACTTTTGTTTCAATAATAATAATAATAATGGTACACTTCTAATTCTACATTTCAAACTTTTGTTTCAATAATAATAATGGTACACTTCTAATTCTACATTTCAAACTTTTGTTTCAATAATAATAATAATAATGGTACACTTCTAATTCTACATTTCAAACTTTTGTTTCAATAATAATAATAATAATGGTACACTTCTAATTCTACATTTCAAACTTTTGTTTCAATAATAATAATAATAATGGTACACTTCTACAGCAGCTATCCTACAGCCCCAGGTATTTTACAATGAGGGACTAAACCAACATGGGCTACATATGCTGCATGTGTATTAATATTATATATATCATTCAAAACACACATGGTCATATGCATGTGTACATGCACACATGCACTGTGTCGGAGGGAGTGGGGGGAGGGGGGGGGGGGCTAAAAGAAAAAGTCATAACAGAGAAATAGAGAACTGGATTTGAATATAAGCCTTGTTGACATAGAACTGATTTTGATGATCAGCCTTGTGGATAAAAAGAAACTGATTCTGAACACCAGCCTTGCAGACAGATAGAGAAACAATTTTGAACTTCAGCCTTGCTGAGCTATAAAGAATTTAATTTTTGATGTCATCCTTATAGACAGATATATACCTATCAGTAAAGTACTATTCTCTTTTGAATGACACTCTCCCCATCAGTCAAATATGATGCTAATCCTGAAGATAAACTTCTGACAGGTTTGTCCATTGTAGTAACGACACTTGCGCTTTGTTTCATGAGGCTTGATGGTGTAGCCATCTTCAGCCAGATCATTTTCCAAGCAGCGGACAAAGTTCTCCTCATCAGCTGATGACTCCCAGGGACCCACAACCACATGCGCTTGGTCAACCACACAGGCATGCTTTGCATTGAAGCTCTGCGCTTTGGCAACAAATTCCTTCCGGAAAGCATAAATATTCACTTCACCAACAAGATTCACAGAAGCATTGACAATTGCTGTCCGCAGCACCAACTCTTTTACCTCAGAGTAGTTAGGAAACTGGGCCTTCTGGGCCTCTTTGACAGTAATGGAGGCAATTTCAGGTCTAAGTGACAGCTTGTCAACCAGTTCATGCAGACCATAGTAGTTGGCATCCCGGTACACAAGCAGGGTATCCTCTTTCTTGGGAAGACTGCCATTTCTCAAAAATTCCAGAATCTGCCCAAAAACTTGACCGTTGCTGTCCAGAAAGTAGTTCCCATCCTTGTCTTTGTCTACCTGGTGTCGCCCACTGAACATGGCTGCCAGCATGGAGTCGGAGTATTTGAGAAGTGTGGACAGACGAGTCATGTAAACATGTCCACCTACATTGAGAGGAATAATGGGTGGGAAGACTGAAGATCCATCTCGGTGGGAATCTTTCGTCTGCAAACAAAAAAGCTGACAGTGAAAGAAACACTGACCTGACTGGGTAAATACTAACCTAACTGGCCAGACACTGACCTGACCGGGCAGACATCGATCTGACTGGGTAAACACTGATCTGACCGGCCACTTATCTGTCTTACTAAGCAGACATCCATCTGACAGAGTAGACATTGATCTGACTGGCCATACATTTACCTGGCTGGGCAGACATCCATCTGACAGGCTAAACACTGATCTGATTGGCCAAAAACTAATGTGAATGGCCAGACACTAACCTGATCAGGTAAATACACACCTCAATGACCAGACTGTGACATGACTGACCATCCACTGACCTGACTGGCCAGGCACTGACTTGACTGGTGATCAACCGTTATGTAATTTTTGTACATGTTGACATGTGCCTCATGCAGTTTGGTCAAAAACTCACATGATCCCTAGTCCACAATAAAGGAGATCCATAAACAAGAAATAATGAGGGAAAGGAAGAGCTGCACACACACACACACACACACACACACACACACACACACACACACACACACACACACACTGCACACACACACTGCACACACACACACACACACACACACACACACACTGCGCACACACACACACACACACACACACACACACACACACACACACACACACACACACACACACACACTGCACACACACACACACACACACACACACACACACACACACACACACACACACACACACACTGCGTGCGCACACACACACACACACACACAAGATGTTCTCCAAGAAGGGGTCTGTGTGTTACAAGTCGCATACCTATCAAGACTAGGGCTTAATGTGTTTTTGTTGCTATGCATTCACAAATAATCAATCTATCAATCTGTGTATTTTCAACTTACACTTACAGAATCAATTCTGTATTTATTAGTATTTAAAAAGAGAGGGAAATAAGCATCAAAACAGCGGCCAAAAACTGCCCATGAAACACCATTGACACTTGTGCTGAAATCTTGACCATGTCAAGAAGTGTTTGCATGTTGTTGTTTTTTAACCTGAGTTCATGCTTTAAAAGTCATAAATGAAATATCAAAATGCAGTTTAATGCAAAAGTGCCCCACACTCACAAAAAGATGTTCAAGATTTCACATTTGGGATGCATCAACTAAGTGGTGTCCTGCTTGGGCAAAAAAAATGATTGGTTTATAATAACCTTTTCATCATTTTGAAGATTCTGATGATATATAACAGGGTTTTCCATTTTGTTATGTACGAGGTATTACTATTGCTGTAGTATAGTAACTAGAATTTTCCTTTGTAAAAAAACTTAATATTTGCAATGTAAGAGATATTACTATTGCTGTAATAACTAGATTTTTCCTTTATAAAATATTTTTATTTTGTAATGTAAGAGGCTATAGTTATGTTAACATGATGACTAGTAACTTACTGACTACATTACAAAATATCTGACAAAAAGGCAACTGTATTCAATATTCACTTTTATTTTTAAAGTTGATCAGAAACTCCTGTCGCCATTTACTATGAACAGACCAGGCATCACAGGGCATTGCTGCCATCTTGGCACCTGTTCATGTAACCATGCACCAACATGTTAGTAACTAGCATTTGTTTTCCTTTACAAATAAAAGATTTTGGGACCTGAGTACACATTTTATCTAAGCTCACAAAATCATGTAACCTGTTCACAATTTTGTGTATGTGTGTACACATCACTGCTGATATTGAGCAGTTTTATCCATACTTATTTATCAAATGTCACTAACATGATTATGAGATCAAATGTCTGTGAAAAAAAGTTTTTTTAGTATTATGTTTATGTCCTTTTTGTGTTTCACTGTTTTAAATTTACACATATTTGTATGCAACAGCACTATGTGTATGTCTGTAGAATTTAGGGATAAGCAGCCTGTCTCTGTTCCACTGAGCTACCCCGGCCCTCTAACTGATATTATTTTTGATTATGCTAGTAGTATGCCTCTACTTGAGTATAAAACCATTTTTTCCCCAGTATTTTAATATGGTGATGAACTGTTTTTATGTGCAACATTTCGGTTTTTGTGGTGTCTCACATATCAACATGACCATAAACTTCACCATCATGTATTAAAAATAAAATGTACAAAATATGTTTCAAATAACTTGGTCTATGCAAATGACTGTGCTATTTTCTGCTGTTTATGTTTGGTTACAATTGAAAGCAAAGCTAAACAGAAATAACAGCAAGAAAGAGTGTTTTTGTCACGTGTAACAGGGAAATTTATGTTCTCTCCATATCTCTTGTATATCATTGAAAATTCCATCCTTGTGACAGCCACCCATTGCGGCAGCTGCATAAGACCAGTACATTTATTTCAAGGCAAAACAGCTGTTCATCTCATTGTTTTCATATTATATAGTTACAAAATGTTTCATTTATAACACTTCTGATGCAACGGTGTCCCAGGTTACAACATGGTATGGAATGCCACCGCAAGGCGTTGAATTCACAGAATTTATGTCAGGTATGTTCAAGACACATGAACAAACATACACTGTGTGATACAGTGGTGGGAAATTTTTTAAATACAATTACAAGTTTGGATAACCTGAGTGTGCATCCAAAATGGGAGGTCATACCCACCTCTTTCATCCCTCTGTTTCAAGAAAGTAAGCTTTCAGATTGATTTTCTTTTTACTTAAATCCCTTCCTTTTTTTCTCTCTCTCTTTTTTTTTTCTCTTTTTTTTTTTTTTTTTTTTTTCCCTCCTCCTTTTTTCTTTTTGTGTGTGGACCATTTGGAAAAAGAAAAAAATGCACAAGTATTGGAGAACACCTCATATACACGTACGTACATACACAAATCGTAAAACAATGTTCTTCAGAATTTCTAAATGTGAAAAATAACTACAACTAAAGTGCTTTGCTTCCTGGGTGTTGGTGTGTTTCTTTGTCACTTTGTGGGTGTTGGTGTGTTTCTTTGTCACTTTGTGGGTGTTGGTGTGTTTCTTTGTCACTTTGTGGGTGTTGGTGTGTTTCTTTGTCACTTTGTGGGTGTTGGTGTGTTTCTTTGTCACTTTGTGGGTGTTGGTGTGTTTCTTTGTCACTTTGTGGGTGTTGGTGTGTTTCTTTGTCACTTTGTGGGTGTTGGTGTGTTTCTTTGTCACTTTGTGGGTGTTGGTGTGTTTCTTTGTCACTTTGTGGGTGTTGGTGTGTTTCTTTGTCACTTTGTGGGTGTTGGTGTGTTTCTTTGTCACTTTGTGGGTGTTGGTGTGTTTCTTTGTCACTTCCTGGGTGTTGGTGTGTTTCTTTGTCACTTTGTGGGTGTTGGTGTGTTTCTTTGTCACTTTGTGGGTGTTGGTGTGTTTCTTTGTCACTTTGTGGGTGTTGGTGTGTTTCTTTGTCACTTTGTGGGTGTTGGTGTGTTTCTTTGTCACTTTGTGGGTGTTGGTGTGTTTCTTTGTCACTTCCTGGGTGTTGGTGTGTTTCTTTGTCACTTTGTGGGTGTTGGTGTGTTTCTTTGTCACTTTGTGGGTGTTGGTGTGTTTCTTTGTCACTTTGTGGGTGTTGGTGTGTTTCTTTGTCACTTCCTGGGTGTTGGTGTGTTTCTTTGTCACTTTGTGGGTGTTGGTGTGTTTCTTTGTCACTTTGTGGGTGTTGGTGTGTTTCTTTGTCACTTTGTGGGTGTTGGTGTGTTTCTTTGTCACTTTGTGGGTGTTGGTGTGTTTCTTTGTCACTTTGTGGGTGTTGGTGTGTTTCTTTGTCACTTTGTGGGTGTTGGTGTGTTTCTTTGTCACTTTGTGGGTGTTGGTGTGTTTCTTTGTCACTTTGTGGGTGTTGGTGTGTTTCTTTGTCACTTTGTGGGTGTCAAGTGAAAACAAAGTATGTGTGCTTATGCTTGCATGTGTGAGTCTTTGACTACTTGTTGCAGTTGCACACATTTTGATCAGTGGTTACACTTACAGCATTCACCCCTGTAATGGTATAGTCCTATTTCACACTTGGCCTCTGCTCCCTTACTGCCCTACAGTCTGGAACTGGACGCTCCCACCCCAACACATAAACAACCTGATAGCAGCTTCCAGACTGACATGAGTGTGGTCAGTAGTGACGATGCCCCAGAGCCACTCCCTTCCCCCCTTTCCCTCTCTTCACTGTTTCTCACACACTGGCCTGCCACTTGCTCTTTGTTCCTGCTACCCATCACACGTTCCTCTGTCCTCTGTGCTAGTTGTTATATGTCTATGTCTCTAGTAATAAAGAATGCTTTGTGACTCAGCCATGTGTTAGTGTATTGGATAAAAGAGAACCCCAACATTATTGTGATCAACACAAACAATATTACAATACATGGTGGCAGCAGGGTTCTGATACATAACTATAGTTGTGTGTGCTGTGGTGTGACAATACTTCAGTGACAGTGACAGTGACTCTGAGGCCTGGAACGGCACATCTCCACTGTGATTCACTTGCGGATTACCCGATTGTGACTGTCTGAGAGTATCACACTCTTCACCTCCAGCGTCACATCCGGTAAGTGGTATCGTTTTCCATTTTTTTGGCAACCACACACCCATACGCCAGCATGGCTGACAGCACACTGCCTCGACCTACAATGGACTGGTCAGCATCCGACCGTGCCCAAGCATTGCATGACTTTCAGCAACTGTGCAAGATGTGGTTTACAGTCAACCAGACAGCAGATGCCCTCCAACATAACTACATCATGCTGTGGCTAGGAAGTGAAGGGCTCAGACTGTTGAACTCATGGAGTTTGACGGCCGACCAGCTCCAAGATCTCAAGAACATCTGGGACAGACTGGCTCTCTTAGAACCCAGCCAGAACTTCCGCATCCACCGTCTGGAAATGCAACGTCTATGCCAAAAACAAGGGGAATCAGTGGAAGATTTCTACATCCGCATAAAGACGCAAGCGCTGAAATGCAAATACGCGTCGGAAGACGTCACACAAGAGAGAATCCTAGAACAATTCATAGCAGGAACGGCCATCCCAAAAGTCCAGCGGGAGCTCCTATCAAAGGATGATACCCTCACTCTAGCACAAGCATTAGACATCGCAAAGGCACATGAGGCGAGCATCAAGCACATGAAGCAGATACAAGACCTAACACCCACACCAGCAACATCAACCATCGATGCGGTCAGCAACAACAGGAGCCACAAGCAGTGTGGAAACTGTGGCGGCACTCATGCCCCACGCAAGTGCCCGGCATACGGTACAACGTGCTCCCGGTGCCACAAAAAGAATCACTGGCGCCAGGTATGCCGCTCGGGCAGCAGCGGCATAACCAACACCGGAGGAGGACAGGCAGTGCGTGCCAAAGCTTCAACAAAGCCAACGAAGAGGCATGGATGGTCACCCCGCCGCCCTGGACATCGCCGCCAGGCAATTCACACTGTCACTGACGACAGCGATGATGATGTTGCCAGCGGACTGGAATGCCTTGAATTCTCGTCCATCGAGAAGAACAGCGGTGACAACCGTGACGAACTTTACGCCAGTCTGGACATCCAGTACAAGCGCCCGGCGTCCCTGAGAGTAAAGGTCGACACAGGAGCACAAGGAAACATTCTCCCGCTCTGTATATTCCGCCGAATGTTCCCCGAAAAACTGGCCCCCAACGGATATCCAGCAGAGGGAACTAGGAAGAAAAGACAAACCATACTGCAGGCGTACAACGGCACCACAATAAAGCAGCTTGGTGTCATCACCCTCTCTTGCAAACACAAGGACGCTGAGTGGCATAGCTCTGATTTCTTTGTCACGGAATCGGAGGGACCGGCGATCCAGGGACTGCCGAGCAGCAGGCAGCTGCGACTGGTGACAACACACTGCATGGTTCAGACGGCAACGACACCAGCTGCCCAGCCAATCCACGACGCCATGGACCTTAAGCGTCTATATTCAGACAGATTCAGCGGAATCGGGGACTTCGAAGGAGAGCTTCACATCACTCTCCGGGAAGACGCCCAACCAGTGGTACAGCCCCCACGAAAATACCCCATCCAACTCCTGGAGGAAATCAGAACAGAACTGGAGAAAATGGAGGACCTTGGAGTTATCAACTCCATCACAGAGCCAACAGACTGGGTCAACGCACTTGCCTTCAGCAGAAAGGCCAGTGGCGGTCTACGAGTTTGTCTTGACCCAAGATCACTGAACCAGTGCATCAAGAGGACGCACCACAAGACCCCCACACTGGAGGAGATCACCAATCGCCTCAGCGGCTCCAAGGTGTTCAGCAAGCTGGATGCGAAGCATGGCTACTGGTCAATCAAGCTCGACGAAGAGTCATCGAAGCTCACGACTTTCAACAGCCCCATTGGACGCTTCAGGTTCAAGAGGCTTCCCTTCGGACTGAACATCTCACAGGATGCATTCCAGCAGTGCATGGATCAGATCCTCAGTCAGTGCCCAGGCACCATCGGGATCACCGACGACGTCATCGTCCACGGCAAGGATGACAAAGACCATGACAGAAATCTCCACCACCTTATGAAAGTTGCCCAGAAATGTGGACTTGTTTTCAACACTGCGAAATGTTTCATCAAGACACCGCAGATCAAGTTCTTTGGAATGGTTTATGACGCTAATGGCGTGCACCCTGACCCGGAAAAGTGCGCTGAAATCCAAGCGATCCCCGCTCCAAAGAATGTCACAGAAATTCAGCAGTTTCTCGGCATCATCCAGTTCATGGCTCCATTCATCTCCAAACTTGCAGACCAAACTGCTCCTCTGAGAGCTCTGACCAAGAAGGACGTGCCATTTGAGTGGAACAGCTCCCTGCAGAAGGTTTTCCAGAACGTCAAAGCCTCCATCTGCAAGGACATTGCTCTCACGTACTTCGACGTCACCAAACCAACCACCATACAGGTAGACGCATCAAAGATTGGAATCGGCGCAGCTCTTCTCCAAGATGGACGACCGATAGCCTTTGCCAGCAAAGCCCTGACAGAGACCGAGCGGCGGTATGCCAACATCGAACGCGAACTCCTGGCTGTCGTTTTCGGCTGTGAACGCTTCCACACATACGTCTACGGAAAACCCTTTGTGGTTGAGACTGACCACAAACCCCTGGAGATGATCCACAAGAAAAGCCTTGCCAGCACTCCCCCACGTCTACAGCGGATGTTGCTGCATCTACAGCACTATGATGTCAGCATCAAATACCGTCCTGGCAAAGAGATGGTATTCGCGGATAGCCTCTCGCGCCTCAGTCCCATCCCTGACAAAGAGATTCACCTTGAACAATCAATATACGCAGTTCAGTTCACTCATGACAAACTGCAGCAGCTGAAGCTTGAGTCAGAATCTGACCCAGAGGTCACTGCAATAAGGAACATCATCATTGATGGTTGGCCAGACAGCGCCAAACAACTGCCCAAAAATCTGCGAGAATTTTGGTCATGCAAGGATGAGCTTTCAGTAGAAGATGGACTGGTACTGAAAGGAGAGCGAGTGCTGATTCCTACTACCATGAGGAGCTACATTCTGCAAAACATCCACGCAGGACACCAAGGAATGGAGAAGTGCAAGCTACGTGCCAAGACGTGCGTGTACTGGAAAGGCATCAACGCGGACATTGAGCGTACCGTGAAGACGTGCTCAGTATGCCAGACCAACCAGAGCAGTCAGCAGGCAGAGACACTCCTCCCACATGACATCCCAGACGGTCCGTGGCAAGTGCTAGCCACAGACATCTTCCACCTTGATGGGAATGACTACATCATTGTTGCTGACTACTACTCAAAGATGCCCTTTGTTCGACGTCTGACCTCCAACTCCACCAGTGCCACGGTCATCTCAGTTCTGAAGCAGCTGTTTGGAGAGCATGGGATACCACACAAACTGCTATCTGACAATGGACTGCAGTACGACTGCGTAGAGTTCAGGACATTTGCAGCAGACTGGGGATTCAAGCACGTCACAAGCTCACCCAGATACCCCCAGTCCAACGGATTTGCCGAACGCATGGTCCAGACCGTCAAGAAAAACATGCTCAAGGCAAGGCAGAGCGGCACTGATCCAGACCTCTCTCTGCTGTGCCTACGCACCACCCCCATCGACAACAACCTCCCCTCCCCTGCCGAACTCCTATACTCCCGGCAGCTCAGATCCAGCCTCCCTCTCCTCTCCTCCCACACACCCCAAGCCACAGCTGTCCACAAGAACCTGCAAGCCCGCCAGCGGACGCAGAAGAAGTACCGTGACCGGAGCGCCCGTGACCTTCCACCACTCCACACCGGCCAACATGTCCGCCTGCAGGAAGCCAACGGGACCTGGACACCAGCCGCTGTTGTCGAGAAGAGGCCCGAACCGCGTTCGTACACCGTTCACGCTCCAAATGGTGGTCTCTACCATCGTAATCGTCGCCAGCTCCGGGACTTCACAGCACCACCCAAACATATCACGTGGGCAGACCAGACCAGCCCCGACACCAACCGCACATCCTCACCGGACCAGCAACAACAGATAAACATGCCAGCGACAACAACAGCTCCACCGCCAAAAGCAGACAGCTTCACCCCTAGTGGCCAGACCAGCGACAAGCCTGCGCCAGCGCAGACACCTCTACGATGTTCCAGCAGACACACAAAACCACCTCAAAGACTGATCGAAAGCATGTAGGATTCAGAAGATCAAGCAAGAAAGAGGGAGGAAGAACATGCATGAAGACAAAGAAGAAAGAAGAGAAAAATGAAGATTTGACAGACATACAAAAATGCACCCACGGAACTGTTTTGCATGTGTCTCCAATACAATAGAATATATAGATATATATCAGTAGCATTTATGCACATATGTACTCCTGTTGAATTCATATATAATGTTTTCTTATTGGACCCTTAATGAAGGAACTGTCTCCTGACTCAGTGACTGCAACACTTAGCAATACCAAGGTGTTAAAAGAAACAGTATTTTGTACTCTGGAGAAATTCATCAATCAAAAGAAACTGTATATTTTATAGTACCTTAGACCAATAATCTTCACACATGTATCCAATTTTCTAAGTAGCCTATAGAGTATACTTATTGTTAAAACTTTGTTGATTACTAGTCTATTCTTTTCCTTTACCAAAGAGAGAGGATGTAATGGTATAGTCCTATTTCACACTTGGCCTCTGCTCCCTTACTGCCCTACAGTCTGGAACTGGACGCTCCCACCCCAACACATAAACAACCTGATAGCAGCTTCCAGACTGACATGAGTGTGGTCAGTAGTGACGATGCCCCAGAGCCACTCCCTCCCCCCTTTCCCTCTCTTCACTGTTTCTCACACACTGGCCTGCCACTTGCTCTTTGTTCCTGCTACCCATCACACATTCCTCTGTCCTCTGTGCTAGTTGTTATATATATGTCTATGTCTCTAGTAATAAAGAATGCTTTGTGACTCAGCCATGTGTTAGTGTATTGGATAAAAGAGAACCCCAACATTATTGTGATCAACACAAACAATATTACAATACAACCCCAGAAAAACATCCCATTATAATTGCTGAATGAGGGCAAAATATCTTATTATGCTGTACAGCCTGGACATTTGCTCTATCACTAGTATCAGTTTCAAATGTGACACTGTGGTGGCTGGTCAGACAGACAGACCAGAACGCAAAGTATTTGTTTCATAAGCAAAGTTAAGCATGATCAAGCATGGCCAACACATAAATGGGTTACTGTTGTGTGAAAGGCTTTGCACCAGCCCTTGATTCCTTTGGAGTCAAATTCTTTGCAAACTCTACAAAATGTGTTTGTTCAGATCAGACTATAATCCAGTTCCAAGGTCCCACCCCCCACCCCACCCCCATACAGGTATGCACAAAGATCACTCATCAGTGTTATTTAACTCAAAGAACATAATAATTTAATAATATACTCCTATAGTTCATGAATGTGAGATTTCACTTTTGTCAAAATAACCCAGCACACACTGACTAAAACATGTCTGAGTCTTCAAAATGTTTAAGTCGGACACAATATGGAAGCAGAAGAAGAAACGACTGCAAAGTTCTGCTGCAAGTGCAAAATATCGGCCAACATTTCCAACATTTTAAACATTAAAGCCAAAACAGTGTATTTGATAATTGATATTCTGATAATATTTCATATTCTCAAGCAAACTGGTTTATGCGTATCATACAAATTAGTCTGAGATACAAATTCTCCCCGGTGTGTTTTACTTTCAGTCTCTGCCATTGTGTACCGAAGTACAGAAAAAGAGAACACTACACACAGTGACAACTGACATACAGACAAAGGAAAATAATGCAAGTGTCGCAAAAACCACCTGTCTGGCAAAGCTTCTTACCCCTTCTGACCCTCGACCACTGTCGTGGTCTGTGGATGATTTTAGAAATATAGGTGTTTTTTCTTGCGCCTGCTTCAATCGGGGGACTGGCAACGGTCGAACTGTGATTATTTCTTCTACAGAGTCTGAATCGGTGTCACTTCTGTCAGACATGTTGTTCATCGCAACGCATTCGGCGTGGCCTCCCTTGACTACTGACGTAATTTTATCCAATCAATGCAGGGCAAGGTCCAAGGATGCAGAACTTCAACTAGCTCAAGATGGTGGCGGTTGTTCCGAATCCAAACCTTGAGACTTCTTCCTTAGTTGCTTCACAGCCTACTGCCCTAAAACATTTGACATCAGTGCCAAATTTTCGCCTACTCTGTTCTGGTAGTAAATACTCTATAGTTCAGCGGCGGCCACCTTCGGTATTCAGGTCATCAAGACCTGACCTCATTGGACAGGGAGAGCTGAGTTCATTCCAGCAACTTGGCATTCAGTGTATCATTGACTTTCGTTCTAAACAAGAGTATTTAAGCGCAGACGGAAATCATCTTTTGGATCAAGAATATCATCTGTACAATGTTATATTGCCGAAAGGCAGAAATTTTCACCATGGCGAACCAGTGACATTTCAACGCATTGCACCAAGTCGGCCGGACTATCCGGAAAATTTTGATTCTCCTTGCAGACATTACTTGATCAACTTTTTCACATTAAACTACATCTGGAGAGTGTTCAACAGGGCGCCTTGGTATATCAGATTGTATTCACTTTTACTTTTGTTTTATGACCTCCTGTTTCAAACAGGCCACATGTATTTTGTTCGCCTGTTTGCAAGAACAACGCTCAACACCACCGGTATAATCGGACAGTATAAGGACATCATTGAGTACAGCCAAAGAAGCATTTGTGCAGGTATAAAACATATTAAAGAAAAAGTAGACATGTCTGTATGCCATATCTACTTGCATTATGTTTCAAATTAGATGGGTTCTCAAGTGTCAAAGCAACGTATTTCATAGGAAGAGAATAAACTGTACAAATCTGCAGTTGGTGTCAAATACAATTTTTATTTATGTCACTGACAGTGGTATGGGCATAGTAAATCGAACAGAGGTGGGAGATTTGAAAGTTGCATAGTACTCACATTAGCCTGACCTAGTCACAGACTGGAAGTGGGTGAGGCCATTCTTTGTGATTGTGCATTAAGTCCAGCTGTTCACTTTTCGGATGACCCAGGATTTAAACAAAATGTCTGCAGATGGGGGTGGGTGCTGGACTGAGGTATCTGAAGAACAAAGTGGATGTTCTAAAACTGAAAGCCAAAATTAACAAAACAGAAGAGTAAACTGAGGAACTGAAAGCCAAAATTAACAAAACAGAAGAGTAAACTGTTTGAGGATGTTAAAAAAGAGAGCACCACAGATCATGATGCCCAGTCCTGAACTTTCATAATATATAATACAATCTTTTTACTGGAGTTTGGTTGGGGGGGGGGGGGGAGATGTTGATATACAATCTTTTTACTGGAGTTTGGCGGGGATGGGGTGGGAGAGAGATATACAATCTTTTTATTGGAGTTTGGTGGGGGGGGGGGGGGGAGATATAAAATCTTTTTACTGGAGTATGGCGGGAGGGGGGGGGGGGGAGGGAGGGGGTGCTGTATCAGGCCCTGATCAGAACATGGTATTTACCAGTCGGCTAAGAGATTGACAGCCGTGTTTCTGGAGCTCTGGGGTAGTTGGTTACTTAGTTCTTGGATTTTATTTTTAAACCGCATTTAGCTCTGGGGTGGTTGGTTACTTAGTTCTTGGATTTTATTTTTAAACTGCATTAGGTCACCTCAGGGCAAACACTGTCACTCTGATTCCTATCTTTTAAGGCCACCCACAAGTTGCACCTGTTCAGTAACTATTTCTAAACTGTCTTTTTCATAGCCATGCCTATCCCCCCATCCGATTGTATGTGTGTGTGTATGTGTTGTTAGTGTTACTCAGCTTACTGTAAAGTACAATGCACTCCCACCTTGTGTGATAGATGGGCACTATAGAATTAGAAATCACCTTTATTAGTAGTACTTAGTATTAACTATTATTATTAAAGCATGCATTCAGATTATTTTACAGCAGTTAAAAACATCGCAAAATCACAAGTTTTTGTAATTCACTATTAAACCAACAATCCATCCATGTATCAGTATACAATAACATATTTTGGCACCTGTTTATTGTAGGCACTCACCATGTGAACCTGCTTGAAAGTTCAATTGCTTGTGACTCACTCACTGTGTAAAAAGAGCATGCTGACTAGTTTTTTTCTGCACACTCATACTGGCAGGTCACAGGTTTCCTATGAGCAGATGAGCATATTAATTAACCAAACCTACATCCTATGTATGATAACTTTTTAAAGCAGATACTACACATTACCCAAATCTAATGCAGTTAAAAAGGGAGAAGATTTGCATTCTGGGGTGGTGGTGCCATATAATTTAATTGTTGTGATCATCAGTTGACTTTGTCTTTGGGATTGAGAGACATATTTCTATCTGTCGCCAACAGTTATTCTGGTTTGTTTAACAAAATATTTGCTTTCGTATTTCAAGTCCATAACTGAAGCAACAAATTAGACAAAAGATTAGTTTTTTTAATAAGGCAAGCCACAGGTATTATATTATCAGATGAGCATATAACCATAGCAGTGCACCCTTAAATGTCCACCCTTCCTTCACTAATTTTTATCCTGAGCTTGGTGTAAATTTTCATGTGCTTTTTAAACATCAAAACTCACTTTGGGCATCAAGTTTATTTTTATTGTCTCTTTGATCTCATACACTTTAGATAAAGTTAAAACATGCATTTCAAAACCATTTCAAAAAGGATCGTCACAAAGCAGGTTGTGACACAGTCTCATATAATAATTATATGTTTGTTGATGTATGTGTATGATCAGTGAACAGTCTGCACTGGGTTTGAGTCATGTTTTTTCCCCAGCTACTCTACACTTTATGTGAGACAATGGTACAAGCCTTGCTGAACTGTGCTGCTTTCTTACCAACAGCTCTGAAGTTGCTGTGTGACAGTAGTAACCTGCCAGCCTTGCTGAACTGTGCTCATGGCAAGGACAGAACAGGAATTGTGTCTGCACTGGTGCTCAGCTGCCTTGGAAAGTCCCCAGAATATATCGCTGCTGAGTACGCTCTTTCAGCTGTGAGTCTTCACTGTGTAATAAAATGTTTTTGTTATCACTGTACTTCTGTTGACACACAAAAAGAAAAGTGTGAAACTTTCTTTTTTGTTGAAGTGAAACCCACCTTTAAAAGCCACACTAAAATCCAGCAAAGGTTGTCTTTGAAGACTGTGGTCCTTGGTGAGGGTCAGTGAGGTGGAAACAGGATGGGAAATGCAGTGATGTGACAAGTCTTTGGTGAGGGTCAGTGAGGTGGAAACAGGATGGGAATTGCAGTGATGTGACAAGACCTTGGTGAGGGCCAGTGAAGTGGAAACAGGATGGGAAATGCAATGATGTGACAAGTCCTTGGTGAGGGTCAGTGAGGTGGAAACAGGATGGGAAATGCAGTGATGTGACAAGTCCTTGGTGAGGGTCAATGAGGTCGAAACAGGATGGGAAATGCAGTGATGTGACAAGTCCTTGGTGAGGGTCAATGAGGTGGAAACAGGAAGGGAAATGCAGTGATGTGACAAGTCCTTGGTGAGGAAATGCAATGATATGACAAGTCCTTGGTGAGGGTCAATGAGGTGGAAACAGGATGGAAAATGCAGTGATGTGGCAAGTCCTTAGTGAGGGTCATTGAGGTGGAAACAGGAAGGGAAATGCAGTGATGTGACAAGTCCTTGGTGAGGGTCATTGAGGTGGAAACAGGAAGGGAAATGCAGTGATGTGACAAGTCCTTGGTGAGGGTCAGTGAGGTGGAAACAGGAAGGGAAATGCAGTGATGTGACAAGTCCTTGGTGAGGGTCAGTGATGTGACAAGTCCTTGGTGAGGGATCAGTGAGGTAGAAACAGGAAGGGAAATGCAGTAATGTGAAAAGAAGGGTGGTGCTTGGTGAAGGATCAGTGAGGTGGAAACAGGATGGGAAATGGAGTGATGTAATCATGGATGATGGATAAGTCAAACTTTACTGAGTAAAAGTACTTCCATTTACTGATTTACAAGTTTTATTTTTCATCCAACTTCTGTTTGGAAAGGGATGGATTCTGACATTGACTAACTGTTTTTTGTTGTTGTTATTCATTACTGCGTTATCTGTCCATGACAATTTTAACCCATCAGGAATGTTTATTGTCACTGTTTAGCTTGTTTCTTCAATTGAGGGAAGCACAAATTGTACAATTGTTTCCTTCTGGCAATGTCACACCATGACATTTTTAACCCAGCAAGAATGTTTACTGTCACTGTTGGGCTTGTTTTTCTTATTCCTACAAGCAAAGAAAGTGTCACACCATGACATTGCAGACCCAGCAGGAATGTTTACTGTCACTGTTGGGCTTGTTTTTCTTATTCCTACAAGCAAAGAAAGTGTCACACCATGACATTGCAGACCCAGCCCAGAGGTCCCAGATGGTGCAGAATGGGTTAGCAAGGAGAGAAGGAAAAGAACAGTGGTGCCAGACTCAGTCAAACACTAGATGGATTCTGTTGTTGTGTTAACAGGGTCAGCATTGTCTTCTTTCCTGAGTTAAATTTGTTTTCTTTCTTGCTGATCAGTGTGATTGTTGCTTGAGAGAGGGGGTGGGCATGGGGGAAGTGGGATAAGGGGTGGACATGGGGGAAGAGGGATGGGGGGTAGGCACGGGGGAAGTGGGATAAGGGGTGGACATTGGGGAAGAGGGATGGGGGGTAGGCATGGGGGAAGTGGGATGGGGGTAGTGGGATGAGGGGTGGTCATGGGGGGAGTGGGATATGGGGTGGGCATGGGGGAAGTGGGATATGGGGTGGTCATGGGGGAAGTGGGATATGGGGTGGTCATGGGGGAAGTGGGATATGGGGTGGTCATGGGGGAAGTGGGATATGGGGTGGTCATGGGGGAAGTGGGATATGGGGTGGTCATGGGGGAAGTGGGATATGGGGTGGTCATGGGGGAAGTGGGATATGGGGTGGTCATGGGGGAAGTGGGATATGGGGTGAGCATGGGGGGAGTGGGATATGGGGTGGTCATGGGGGAAGTGGGATATGGGGTGAGCATGGGGGGAGTGGGATATGGGGTGGTCATGGGGGAAGTGGGATATGGGGTGGTCATGGGGGAAGTGGGATATGGGGTGGTCATGGGGGAAGTGGGATATGGGGTGGTCATGGGGGAAGTGGGATATGGGGTGAGCATGGGGGGAGTGGGATATGGGGTGGTCATGGGGGAAGTGGGATATGGGGTGGTCATGGGGGAAGTGGGATATGGGGTGAGCATGGGGGAAGTGGGATGAGGGGTGGGCATGGGGGAAGTGGGATATGGGGTGGTCATGGGGGAAGTGGGATATGGGGTGGTCATGGGGGAAGTGGGATATGGGGTGAGCATGGGGGAAGTGGGATGAGGGGTGGGCATGGGGGAAGTGGGATATGGGGTGAGCATGGGGGAAGTGGGATAAGGGGTGGTCATGGGGGAAGTGGGATATGGGGTGGGCATGGGGGAAGTGGGATGAGGGGTGGGCATGGGGGAAGTGGGATATGGGGTGAGCATGGGGGAAGTGGGATGAGGGGTGGGCATGGGGGAAGCGGGATAAGGGGTGGGCATGAGGGATGGGGGGTGGGCATGGGGGAAGTGGGACGAGGGGTAGGCATGGGGAAGTGGGATGAGGGGTGGGCATGGGGGAAGTGGGTGGGCATGGGGGAAGTGGGTGGGCATGGGGGAAGCGGGACGAGGGGTAGGCATGGGGAAGTGGGACGAGGGGTGGGCATGGGGGAAGTGGGTGGGCATGGGGGAAGTGGGTGGGCATGGGGGAAGTGGGTGGGCATGGGGGAAGTGGGATGAGGGGTGGGCATGGGGGAAGTGGGACGAGGGGTAGGCATGGGGAAGTGGGACGAGGGGTGGGCATGGGGAAGTGGGACGAGGGGTAGGCATGGGGAAGTGGGACGAGGGGTGGGCATGGGGGAAGTGGGTGGGCATGGGGGAAGTGGGTGGGCATGGGGGAAGCGGGATAAGGGGGTGGGCATGGGGGAAGCGGAATAAGGGGTAGGCATGGGGGAAGTGGGATGGGGGGTGGGCATGGGGGAAGTGGGATAAGGGGTGGGCATGGGGGAAGTGGGATAAGGGGGTGGGCATGGGGGAAGTGGGATAAGGGGTGGGCATGGGGGAAGTGGGATAAGGGGGTGGGCATGGGGGAAGTGGGATAAGGTGGTGGGCGTGGGGGAAGTGGGATGAGGGGTGGGCATGGGGGTTAGGGATGGGGGGTGGGCATGGGGGAAGTGGGATGAGGGGTGGGCATGGGGGTTAGGGATGGGGGGTGGGCATGGGGGAAGTGGGATGAGGGGTGGGCATGGGGGTTAGGGATGGGGGGTGGGCATGGGGGAAGTGGGATGAGGGGTAGGCATGGGGGAAGTGGGATGGGGGGTGCCGGTTCAAGCTGGACCCAATGACACTGGTTTGTGTGCAGGAGGGGTTGGCACCCATGAGGCAGCGCCTTCATTCGGAGGTTGTGGAGCGCTTCCACATGAGTGAGGACTTCATCTCCGCCCACTCTGAAACTATGCAACAACTCTTCAACTATATACATGAAAGGTGGGTTTGTGCATTGGGATTGGAAGCTCACTGAATACACCACTGGTAACACAGACTTCAGTGGGACTGGAAGCTCACTGAATACACCACTCTGACTCCAGTAGAATTAGACACTCATCAGTTACTATATATTGTACTGAGTACACCGCTAATAACTCTTAACTCCTGTAGAATTAGATGCTCACCAGTTAATATAATTTGTACCAAGTACAGAAACTCTCTGACTCCAGTAGAAGTATATGCTTTCACCAGTTACTGTATGTTGTACGAGTACACCAGTAATAACATTCTGACTAGTGTAGAATTACATGCTCACAAGCCTGAGTTACTGTATTGTATTAAGTTCATTACTGGTTACATTCTGTCCCGTGTAGAATCAGATGCTATACCAGTACACCACAGATAACACTGTGGCTCCTGTAGAATTAATTGCTCACTAGTTGCTATATACTGTATTAAATATAGTTACTATATACTGTATTAAGTACACCATTGATAACTGACTCCTGCACAACTAGATGCTCACCAGTTACTATATATTGTACTGAGTACACTACTGATTACTTCGTGATAGGACTCCTGTAGAAATAGATGCTGGCAGTTGGTTGGGTTACTATATAATTGTACTGAGTACAATACCAATATACTTAGTAATATGACTCCTGTAGAATTAGATGCTCACAGTTGGCTAAGTTACTATATATTGTACTGAGTACACTACTGATATTTAGTGGTGTGACTCCTGTAGAATTAAATGCTTACCAGTTACTGTATCTTGTACTAAGTAATAATAATAATGTATGTTTATCCTGTGCTCATCAACGCCCTTAGCGCTCACATGATACATATTAACCTAAATAAAATATTCTATGCACATGTAGAGCACAGTCCTACCAAAACAATTTACATAAAATATTATATAGAAACACACACACACACACACACAATGACTGTAGCAGAAACTAGGTTTTGATATTAGTTGGAGGAGAAATACTGGGAGAAGAGGAAGGTTTTCAGTTTGGCAGTAAAAGATCATTCATAATAAAAGATTATTACTGTTATTATTACTGAATACACTACCGGCACTCCATGTAGAAGTCGATGCTCACCAGTTACTATATCTTGTACTAAGTACACTACTCATATATTAGTGGTATGACTCCTGTAGAATTCAATGCTCACCAGTTATTATATCGTGTACTAAGTACACTACTGATATTTCGTGGTATGACTCCTGTAGAATTAGATGCTCAACGGTTACACTGATATTTAGTGGTATGACTTGTGTAGAATTTAATGCCCACCAGTTACTGTATCTTGTACCACTGATTGCAGATAAAGAAGTGTTAATTTGATGCCCACCAGTTACTGTATCTTGTACCACTGATTGCAGAGAAAGAAGTGTTAATTTGATGCCCACCAGTTACTGTATCTTGTACCACTGACTGCAGGGAAAGAAATGGTAATTTGATGCCCACCAGTTACTGTACCCTGTACTAAGTACACTACTGATATTTAGTGGTATGACTCCTGTAGAACTTGATGCCCACCAGTTACTGTACCCTGTACTAAGTACACTACTGATATTTAGTGGTATGACTCCTGTAGAACTTGATGCCCACCAGTTACTGTACCCTGTACTAAGTACACTACTGATATTTAGTGGTATGACTCCTGTAGAACTTGATGCCCACCAGTTACTGTACCCTGTACTAAGTACACTACTGATATTTAGTGGTATGGCTCCTGTAGAACTTGATGCCCACCAGTTACTGTACCCTGTACTAAGTACACTACTGATATTTAGTGGTATGACTCCTGTAGAACTTGATGCCCACCAGTTACTGTACCCTGTACTAAGTACACTACTGATATTTAGTGGTATGACTCCTGTAGAACTTGATGCCCACCAGTTACTGTATCTTGTACCATGTTTGCAGGGAAAGAAGTGGCTGCTAGGAGGAAAAGGAGTGAAAAGCCACTATGGCAGCAAAGTGAGGATTATATGTCAAAGAGAAATTACTAACACAGTAACAGGGATGCTACTTTTCCTGTTGCATCCTGACTAGGCTAGGCTAGGCACTTTCCTTAGGTTCCTTATACTTGGACTGTTGAGAACAGTAATTTGTAAACAAACTGGTTGTAATTAGACACTACTCACAGTTAGACCATGTTGCCAGATATAACACTTGTGGCTATGGATAACACATATGGCACACACTTGTAGCTATGGATAATACATATGGCACACTTGTGGCTATGGATAATATATATGGCACACACTTGTGGCTATGGATAATACATATGGAGCACACTTGTGGCTGTGGATAATAACACATATGGCACACACTTGTGACTATGGATGCTAACACATATGGCACACACTTGTGGCTATGGATGATAATGCATTTGGCACACACTTGTGGCTATGGATGATAATGCATTTGGCACACACTTGTGGCTATGGATGATAATGCATTTGGCACACACTTTAGGCTGTGGATGCTAACACATATGGCACACACTTGTGGCTATGGATGATAATGCATTTGGCACACACTTTAGGCTATGGATGCTAACACATATGGTGCACACCTGTGGCTATGGATGATAATGCATTTGGCACACACTTGTGGCTATGGATGATAATGCATTTGGCACACACATGAGGCTATGGATGCTAACACATATGGCACACACTTGTGGCTATGGATGATAATGCATTTGGCACACACTTGTGGCTATGGATGATAATGCATTTGGCACACACTTGTGGCTGTGGATAACACATGGCACACACTTGAGCCAATAAATGGTAACACATACGGCACACACTTGTGGCTATGGATGGTAACACATATGGCACACACATGAGGCTGTGGATGGTAACACATTTGGCACACACTTGTGGCTATGGATGATAACGCATATGGCACACACTTGTGGTGATGGATAATTAAGGCGCACACACATGGCTATGGATGGTAACACATTTGGCACACACTTGTAGCTATGTATGGTAACACATGGCACACACTTGAGACAATGGATGATAACACGTATGGAACACACTTGTGGCTATGGATGATAACACATATGGCACTTGTAGTTATGTGTGAAACACACATGGTACACACTTGAGGCAATGGATGATAACACATATGGCACTTGTAGTTATATGTGAAATACACATGGTACACACTTGAGGCAATGGATGATAACACATATGGTGCAAGATGGCCACTGTGCCAGTTCCTTTTGGTTTATTCAGTGGAGTGTTTTTAAACTATTTCTTACAGTTTCAGTTTTTTTAGCTTGTCATTTACCTTGAACACTAACACACCACAACTTTCCTGAACACAATGTTAATTTTTTTATCTGTGGCAGAAGTCTCAGTCTGTTAATTCCAGTCTCCATAGATTTTCTGGGTGGGATCTCTTAGTGTTTGAATCATGTATATTTGTATACCATGCATTTGTCTTCCAGAGCATTTTGGACTCCCTTGAAAATAATCTACAAACATACAGTCATATTGGTCAGCGGTCTGGAAATGGTGTTGGTTTAAAAAACAACAACAACTTATAATTGATCTCTTTGGCCACCATCAGTTTACACTCAACCTCTTCCATCATGGCCAGTGAAGTTCATTTTACACTACTTGACCTCTGTGTGCATGTGTGTCCATCATGGCCAGTGGAGTTCATTTTACACTACTTGACCTCTGTGTGCATGTGTTTCCATCATGGCCAGTGAAGTTCATTTTACTGCTTGACCTCTGTGTGCATGTGTTTCCATCATGGCCAGTGAAGTTCATTTTACTGCTTGACCTCTGTGTGCATGTGTTTCCATCATGGCCAGTGAAGTTCATGTTACTGCTTGACCTCTGTGTGCATGTGTTTCCATCATGGCCAGTGAAGTTCATTTTACTGCTTGACCTCTGTGTACACGTGTTTCCATCACGGCCAGTGAAGTTCATTTTACTGCTTGTTCTCTGTGTGCATGTGTTTCCATCATGGCCAGTGAAGTTCATTTTACTGCTTGACCTCTGTGTACACGTGTTTCCATCATGGCCAGTGAAGTTCATTTTACTGCTTGACCTCTGTGTACATGTGTTTCCATAATGGCCAGTGAAGTTGATTTTATTACTTGACCTCTGTGTGCATGTGTTTCCATCATGGCCAGTGAAGTTCATTTTACACTACTTGACCTCTGTGTGCATGTGTTTCCATCATGGCCAGTGAAGTTCATTTTATACTACTTGACCTCTGTGTGCATGTGTGTCCATCATGGCCAGTGAAGTTTATTTTACACACTTGTCCTCTGTGTGCATGTGTGTCCATCATGGCCAGTGAAGTTCATTTTACTACTTGTTCTC
This sequence comes from Alviniconcha strummeri, assembly GCA_963584105.1. Lineage (NCBI taxonomy): Eukaryota > Metazoa > Mollusca > Gastropoda > Provannidae > Alviniconcha > Alviniconcha strummeri. Next base: position 86,411 of record OY757552.1, read on the forward strand.
TGTGTGCATGTGTTTCCATCATGGCAGATGGAGTTCATTTTACACAAGGGAGTTTTGCAGCAATTCCTCAGGCAATGGTTGGCCTGGCATGTTGTTAGCAGAAAAACAACAGAATATTGCCAAGGCAGCTGCTCTTGATTTGTGAAAAACAAGTGTGCATCTGTTGTGAGTTGCCTGTACCTGAAATATCACATTAGACACTATCTTTCAAGATCAGTATTATGTTACACACTATCTTTCAAGATCAATATGTGGTATGGTAATTATTACCTCATGTTCTGAATGTTGTAATTCTCATTTCAGTGTGACAGGTATGGGCCAGTGCAGAACTGCCTGGAGACTAATTCTTGTTTCTGTATGTGAATTATTTGAAGTACATTGGGTTCTTATTTCTGTGTGACAGGTATGGGTCAGTGCAGAACTACCTAGAGTACATTGGGTTTGGACCCTGTGAACAGAAAAGACTGCGAGACAACTTCCTGGAGGAATGCACTGTGTCGTCTGACAAAAGCAGTGATGATAGCTTCCCCAAGTATTGACTGGACTCAGTCAGGGTCAGGAGTTTCAGCCACCACTCCGCGGGATTACAAACAAACATGGCTATTTCCCCATGTACTGACTGGACTCAGTCAGGGTCAGGAGTTTCAGCCACCACTCCGTGGGATTACAAACAAACATGGCTATTTCCCCAAGTACTGACTGGACTCAGTCAGTGTCAGGAGTTTCAGCCACCACTCCGCGGGATTACAAACAAACACGGCTATTTCCCCATGTACTGACTGGACTCAGTCAGTGTCAGGAGTCTCAGCCACCACTCCGCGGGATTACAAACAAACATGGCTATTTCCCCATGTACTGGACAGAAGCTGTTGGTTTTGCCATATGGACTGAAAATGACCAGAGCCGTGGGCTTTATCAAACTGTTTTCAACACAACCAGTGGGGTTAACTTTGCCTCCCAGTCCAAGTGAATACTGTTCAAGCTGTGGGTTTTATCAAACTGTTCTGAACACAACCAGTGGGGTTAACTTTGCCTCCCAGTCCAAGTGAAAACTGTTCAAGCTGCAGGTTTTATCAAATTGTTCTGAACACAACCAGTGGGGTTAACTTTGCCTCCCAGTCCAAGTGAAAACTGTTCAAACTGTGGTTTTGGTTGCTGAGCTGACTAGGAGTAACTGCAGCTGTTGTAGGTTGCATCAGAGTAATGCCTTTGTTGGACTAGCAGTTCACCACTCTGTTGTTGTTTTAAACTAAATGTGCTGTGTGATCATCAGTGAACAAGACTGAAAGCTGGCAGTTGTGTGATCACATTGCCTCATGTGGCTCCATGATGTGCCAGAGTATGCTGTGCAGCCTCTGCCTCCAGTGCTTGAGGTGTTTGTTAACTAGGAGTCGGCTCACCCTTACACTCCTGGCCCCTGTGTGTGGAATCTGAGAATCTGTGTTGCAGATGAGCTGTGGTATCACCGCTAAACCTACACGATCACCACCACTCTAAATCTGTATTAAAATGGGCTTTGATATCACCTCTAAACCTACACTGTCACCACCACTGTAAATCTGGACTAAAATGGGCTATATCACCTCTAAACCTACACTGTCACCACCACTGTAAATCTGTATTAAAATGGGCTATATCACCTCTAAACCTACACTGTCACCACCACAGTGAGTCTGTGTTAAAGGTGGGCTATGGTACCACCACAAAGCCTACACTGTCACCACTACAGTGAGTCTGTGTTAAAGGTGGACTATAATATCAGCTCTAAGCCTGCACTGTCACCACCAGACTGATTCTGCATTCAGATGGGCAGTCATATCATCCCTAATCCTGCACAGTCACCACCAAACTGATTCTGCATTATGATGGGCAGTAATACCACACCTAACTTCCTAAGCCTACACTGTCACCACCAGATTGATTCTGCATTGAAATGGGCAGTGATACCACCCCTAAGTCTACACTGTCAACAGGAGACTGATCATGCATTCAGATGGGCAGTAATACCGCCCCTAAACATACACTGTCATCACCAGACTGATCCTGTATTCAGATGGGCAGCCGTATCATCCCTAGACCTTCCCTTAATAATTGACAGCAGTGTGAACCACTTCAAATGCTTCATAAGTTAAGAGATGGAGGTTTGAGGTAGTCGCAGTTGTCATAAATCATGTCTTTTGAAGACAAGGTGGGCCACAGTGGGTTTGAACCTTATTTCATCTGCTTACCAGCTGAACGCCTGACCACTGAGCCCAACTGAACTGATATAAACAGTCAGTTGCGGTGGGTATTGAGTGAATTGACACTGCAAATCAGTAGCTTCTCTGTCACCTTCAGCTTTCAGACATGATCATTGGCTGTCTCTAATATCTGCTGGAACTGTTATCTTAGATTTAGAGTTGTAATGCAGATTGGATGCCTCTGCTTGTGAACAGGCCAATGTGGTGGTAGTACATCTTGTCAAGGTAAAAAGGCAAATTTCTTCTTGAGCTGTAACGTATAGGTGGTAGTACATCTTGTCAAGGTAAAAAGGCAAATTGCTTCTTGAGCTGTAACGTATAGGTGGTAGTACATCTTGTCACGGTAAAAATGACAAATCGCTTTTTGAGCTGTAATGTGTAAGTGGTAGTGCATCTTATCAAGGTAAAAAGGCAAATCACTTTTTGAGCTGTAAAGTGTGAAATAAAATTAATTTTTTTTTTTTTAATGTGGTCTGGGAGTGTAAAACTCAGTTTGGAACTTTAGTTCAAAAGATTTCCAATCTTCAGCTCTTAATTGACTTTGGACTTTGACCTAAATTTTGTATGAAACACTTTTAGTACTGCCCTATGTACTTTGAGTCACTTCTGCCTCATGGCCACATCCACTTACCTCCACCTTGAACTTAACCCTTGATTCACCCCATTTGAACTTGCCTCTTGACCTCCACCCTTACCTCCACCTAAGAACTTAACCCTCGATTCATCACTTTTGAACTTACCTCAGCCTCAGAACTTAACTCTTGATTCCCCCCCTTTGAACTTACCTCCACCTTACCTCAACCTAAGAACTTAACCCTTGATTCACCCCTTTTGAACTTACCTCCACCTTACCTCAACCTAAGAACTTAACCCTTGATTCACCCCTTTTGAACTTACCTCCTCACTTACCTCAGCCTAAAAACTTAACCCTTGATTCACCCCTTTTGAACTTACCTCCTGACCTCCCCCTTACCTCCACCTAAGAACTTAACCCTTGATTCACCCCTTTTGAACTTACCTCCCCCTTACTTCAACCTAAGAACTTAACCCTTGATTCACCCCTTTTGAACTTACCCCCCCCCCCCCCTTACCTCAACCTAAGAATTTAACCCTTGATTCACCCCTTTTGAACTTACCTCCCCCTTACTTCAACCTAAGAACTTAACCCTTGATTCACCCCTTTTGAACTTACCTCCCCTTACTTCAACCTAAGAACTTAACCCTTGATTCCCCCCTTTTGAACTTACCCCCCCCCCCCTTACCTCAACCTAAGAATTTAACCCTTGATTCACCCCTTTTGAACTTATCTCCCCCTTACTTCAACCTAAGAACTTAACCCTTGATTCCCCCCTTTTGAACTTACCCCCCCCCCCCCCCCCTTACCTCAACCTAAGAATTTAACCCTTGATTCACCCCTTTTGAACTTACCTCCCCCTTACTTCAACCTAAGAACTTAACCTTTGATTCACCTCTTTTTGAACTTACCTCCCCCTTACCTCAACCTGAGAACTTAACCCTTGATTCACCCTTTTTGAACTTAACTCCTGACCTCCCCCCTTACCTCCGCCTTGAACTAAACCCTTGATTCACCCCTTTTGAACTTGCCTCTTGACCTCCTCCTCCCCCTTCCCCTTTTACAATTGTAAATCAAAATTATAAAGTCAAGTGGCAGGGTGAATATTATTGCCCTTCTTTGACGCAAAGTGGGAAACGGTCAATGCATAATTAAAAAAACAACAACATCACACTCTTCTGTGATCCACACTGCAACAGATATACTTGTTGGTGCTCTACACTGCAACATATACACCTCTGTGATCTACACTGCAACAGATACACGCTTCTGTGATCCACACTGCAACAAATCATTTCTGTGATCCACACTGCAACAAATACACACTTCTGTGATTCACTCTGCAACAAGTACACTTCTGTGACCCACACTGCAAAAAAATACACTTCTGTGACCCACACTGCAAAAAAATACACTTCTGTGACCCACACTGCAAAAAAATACACTTCTGTGATCCACACTGCAACAAGTACACTCTTCTGTGAAAAACTTAAAACATTTCCTTTTTTGTGTGCCTCTTGAACAAGGCAGTCCCAGTTTGTAATACAGATCATACTTGATCACCATGTATGAGATGCTCATGAACAACTTGTGTTTACTTTTTAATTGTTTTTGTGTATAATAACTAGTTAAAAAAGAAAACACCTGTGCCAAAAATTGACATGGCCTGACTGTGTCCCATGAATAGATACGCTGAAAATTGACATGGCCAGTTTGGCTCCTATGAATAGATGTGATCAAAATTGACATGGTCTGTTTGTGTCCCATGAATAGGCGTGTCAAAAAAATAGACATGGCCTGTTTGTGTCCGATGAACAGGTGAGCCGAAAATTGACTTAGCCTGTTTGTGTTCCATGAATAGACATGCCAGAAATTGACATGGCCTATTTGTGTCCCATAAACAGATGTGCCGAAATGCACATGGCCTGTTTGTGTCCCATGAACAGATGTGCCAAATATGGACCTGGCCTATTTGTGTCCCACAAACAGATGTGCTGAAAATTGACATGGCCTGTTTGTGTCCCACAAACAGATGTGCTGAAAATTGACATGGCCTGTTTGTGTCCCATAAACAGATGTGCTGAAAATTGACATGGCGTGTTTGTGTCCCACAAACAGATGTGCTGAAAATTGACATGGCCGTTTTGTGCCCTATGAATAGATGTAAAATGGCATGCCAGTTTTCTATATTCATTTTGGTCCTGAGATGGCCCTAGGAAGTCCACACACTATATTGCAGTTCACACTATGGTCAAGTCTAGTACTGTTTGTTTTGGACTTGCTTCTGAATCACAAAATCAAGCCATGCTTTTATCTGATTCAATTTGCCAAAAATGTGCATGGCCTGTTTGTGTCCCATAAACGAATATGCCAAAAATGAACATGGCGTGTTTGTGTTCCATGAATAGATGTGCTGATATGGCAAAACATGGAATATGCCTTACTCTGAAAATGTTTTTGTTTGTTTTGTTCTGTTTTTGTCTTTTCTGTTCCAGAGCTTCTCAGAAAACCATGGTGATTGCTCAAACCAACTTATTTCATATTCATAATATAGGTTTGTGACTATGTTTAACAAAGGTTGATGTTGGGGTGATTCAGAGATATTTGCCCCCACTGTAAACACACATATCGTGTTCCTTTTGCCTGTCTAGAGGTCCTATTTGTGTTATTTTCCCAGAAAAGTTAAAAGCAAGTTTGCAGCATGTCTGAATATTATTACCACACCAGGTTAGTCGGCTAGCATTGATGTGGTTTGTGTTAGGGTCAGCATGTACATGCATGTACGTTTTGTTTAGTCCTGTACTGAGTATAGGCAATCTGTTTACAACTGTATATCCTTTCCCTTACAGGCAAGGGTAAATTCATGAGTGCACATACCAAACTATTACATTCAATATGAAGACCACAGTCATATGATTATGGTAATTTTCACTTGCAAATTTCCTTTGGTTACGTGTGTGCCTCTTAGGAAGGCCTATGATCCCTGTCCGCAATCTCAGGATGTGGTATGGTTCCACTTTTCTGCCTCCTGTCTTCTTCTTCTGCCCAGTCCTGTCACCATTTCTGCCTTTTAGGGCTCATTTTTCTCACTTTTTTATTTGCAACACAGTTCTTCAGTAGTTTTCATTAAGAGATTTTGTTTTTTCGTAAGACACTTCTTCAGCAGCTAGGAGATAATTGGTCAATGTATGTGTAGCATGCTGCCATGTGGTGCCGTTATTTGCTATTATGCATTGATATATAAAATAATAAAAATTAAGTTATCTTCATAAATGATAGGAAAGGCTGATGATACCAGCATGTCCTAGACTTGTGTGCTTTAAAAAAAATAAAAATAAACATGGGCCGTATTAAAGGAACCAGCGTATGAATTTGTTTAATGTTTAATGATGTGAGGAGAATATGTTTAATGATTATGTACCTGTTTTGTTCTATATTTGTGTTTTGACTGATTATGTAGATTTGACTTGAGCATGGTTTTATATGTGAAGGGAAGAGTTTGGAAGTGTGGCTTTTTTAGCTGGTCCTGAAGTGGGCCTGTGCAGTGAAGACTGGAGGTTAAAGTCCAGTGACTGACTGGTTGTGTGGGGTGCACCACCTAGGTCAGTATGTGCAGTGAAGACTGGAGGTTAAAGTCCAGTGACTGACTGGTTGTGTGGGGTGCACCACCTGGGTCAGTATGTGCAGTGAAGACTGGAGGTTAAAGTCCAGTGACTGACTGGTTGTGTGGGGTGCACCACCTCGGTCATGTGGGGTACACCACCTCGGTCAATAAACAGCAATGTCAAAATGGTTTCCAGGGTGTTCACATGTATTTTCCTGATATACAAACTGTTCCACAAGAGGTTCCACTGTGTTTGTTGTCCTGAAAGTGTGACTCCTGGCCGGTACAATGTGTTCACTTACTCAGTTCAGTGAGTTTTACTCTGGTCAAAAAATAGCGTTTGTATACATTAGTGTTACTTGGTTGTTGTTGAGTGTTTAAAAAAATGACGAAGCATTAGAATCATTTATGATATTACACTAAAATAAGGTTATTTTGCTGACATTTTACTTTATTGGATTATGTGATCAAGTATAGTTAGTAAACTGTGGGTTAATTTTAATCATGCAGTAAACACACCAGCTAATGGTAAGCTATTGTATAAGTAAGTCACAGCAGAACTAGTTGAAGTTCATAGTTCAGGAGCTGTGTGAGAGTCGAGGTGGATGTCCTGGGCTGCCGTCCTAACGAGCCTTCTGGTTTCCGTGGACATAAAGATTTATTGAACCGTGCTTCGGCATTTCTCACAACTTGTCCCTAATATGTCAACTGACATCTGAGGACATTAAGCAACACTTCACCATCAGCTAGTTGAAGTCATGAACTGTTGTGTAAGTAAGTCACAGCAGAACTAGTTGAATTCATGAACTGTTGTGTAAGTAGGTCACAGCAATACTAGTTGAATTCATGAACTGTTGTGTAAGTAGGTCAAAGCAGAATAAGTTAAATTCATGAACTGTTGTGTAAGTAGGTCACAGTAGAACTAGTTGAATTCATGAACTGTTGTGTAAGTAGGTCACAGTAGAACTAGTTGAATTAAAACCAAGGACTAGTGAGCATCATCAGCTCCAGAAGTTGTGAACAATTATGATCAATCAAGCAAGATTAGTGTGGCATATTTGGCATCAGTTTTATATTTGTTATCATCAGAAGGTCCACGCAGACCACAGTACTTCCCAGAATATGCCCACTGCTCCAGGCACTGGGTCACGACATTTGTACCCACAATTGCGCAGTTGACAGAGATCAGTTTTTGGTGAATCAGTTAACAAACAGAATGACTAATGCTTGATAGACCAACCACAGAGACCTGAATCACCCGTGGTAACTCTCACATGGCAGATAAGTAAATGCAAGGTGGATGAACTCCACCAAAGGTATATCCTCCAAAGAGAACACCCACCATTTCACTTTTCAAGCACATTCTGTGACACAGGTGTGTCATCATAGAACAAGTTTCTTTTAATTCAAGACAAGGCACAGTCCTTTGATCTTCAGGCTGGCTCAATATTTGAACACATGTGCAAACATTCACATGCTATGCTCAGAGTGATGGGCATTAATCTGAAAAAAGAAGTACCAGAATGCTTGTGTAGAATTGATTACAGTTGTTGGTTAACTTGTCTTCGGTTTGGCTGCTCAGCAGGGAGGTGGGAGCTGTCATGACAAACATTTGACCACAGAACTGCAGAAAGAAAGCAGCATCTCTGTGTGTTGCGAGTTTAAATCTCAACCATCATCGTCTTGATCTCATTTACATGTATGCATAAAGTAGAACATGCATAATAATTACAAGTTGGCCACAGTTTGCAAGTTTGGGGTGTTCATGAGGTTACAAAAATGGCTCCTCAATGGAGGCAAACCACATATACAGTTTTTGTTTTGTATTGTTGGTGTGTGTGTGTATGTTATCAGATATCTATGTCTATTATTAGAGATACATGTATCTCTGTTATTAGGGTTTGGGTTATTACATATATGTTATTAGATAGCTGTATTATATGTGTGTTGTTAGATATTAGTGCTTCTCTGTTGCTACATCATGTACATGTCTGTGTGTTTCTGTTATCAGATATCTGTATTTTTGGTATTATATAAGTGTCTGTGGTATTATATATCAATAGAGCTCTGTTACCAAATATTAGTGCATTTGTATTATTAGGTACCTGTGTATCTCGTTTTTACATATTGATCTATCTCTGTTATTTATAATTTATATGGACACTTGTCAAGCGTCTTGGCACAAATAAGCCAAGTGAGGCTGTTACCTGGGTCTTACATTAATCAACTTAACGTTGACTCATAGAGGCTCCAGGAAGCAAGTCTTACCACCTTGGCACAAATAAGCCAAGCGAAGCTGTTATCTGGGTCTTATATTAATCAACTTAACGTTGACTCATAGAGGCTCCAGGAAGCAAGTCTTACCACCTTGGCACAAATAAGCCAAGTGAGGCTGTTATCTGGGTCTTATATTAATCAACTTAACGTTGACTCATAGAGGCTCCAGGAAGCAAGTCTTACCACCTTGGCACAAATAAGCCAAGTGAGGCAAAAGAGAAGCAAGCAACAGCCTTCAACTTCTCTCTGCTTTCTGGGGAGGTACTATTTGTGTGTTGGTTTCATTGGGTTGCTTGTTTTCTCTGTACACTAAGTCTTACTTTATGGATGATGTGATTAAGGCAGTTGTAAGGAGCATTGTGTGGCTTAGAAATCCTCATTTTTATAAACCGCATCAGTAATGGTGTTCTACACCATATTCAGCTGTTCATCCTGAGAGTTTTGTTGACGTACTGTAGCTAATGTGTTAGTACAACTTTGTCCATGCCAAAAATCAAGGGACAGTCCCTTCCAGTCAAAGCCCTGAAGGCATTTCATGATTATTTATGATCCTTTTTTTCTAGTCAAATACAAGCCGTAACTTAAAATGCAACCTATCACTTCCAGTGTTTAATTGTACAAGGTGTAACATTTTTGTTAAAGCTTTTATGCATGTTGTTTGGACAAATGCACATTATACACAACCACTTTTCTGCTTCTGCTTAACCAGATTCCCAAATCAGCATTCAATCTTCAGAGATTAGCAAAACAAGGCAACGGGAAACTTAGGAGCATCTTGCCTGAGGTACCAATACAATGCAGTACAACTTTATTGCCAAGTTTCAATACATTTGCTCTAGGAATGCGTTGTGGTACCAAGTACTCTCATCACACATTCACACCAGTCACAACAGCAAACAAGCATGAGTGTAAAACATCATTTGTAAATAAATACATGGGCAATGGGCCTGGTGTAGCTTGCCAGGTAACATCGCTAGCCTGTTACACCCAGACCCCTACTCTTGCCAGGTAACATCACTAGCCTGTTACACCTAGACTAGCCTGTTACACCCAGACCCCTACTCTTGCCAGGTAACATCGCTAGCCTGTTACACCCAGACCCCTACACTTGCCAGGTAACATCACTAGCCTGTTACACCCAGACCCCTACACTTGCCAGGTACCATCACTAGCCTGTTACACCCAGACCCCTACACTTGCCAGGTAACATCACTAGCCTGTTACACCCAGACCCCTACACTTGCCAGGTACCATCACTAGCCTGTTACACCCAGACCCCTACACTTGCCAGGTAACATTGCTAGCCTGTTACACCCAGACCCCTACACTTGCCAGGTACCATCACTAGCCTGTTACACCCAGACCCCTACACTTGCCAGGTAACATCGCTAGCCTGTTACACCCAGACCCCTACACTTGCCAGGTAACATCACTAGCCTGTTACACCCAGACCCCTACACCACCACCCCCATCCCCCACACCCAGCCTGTTACACCCAGACCCCTACACCACCACCCCCATCCCCCACACCCCACCTGCACCTCAAGCAACAACACACAACATGTGGTTAGGGGAAGCTACTCTGGACAGTGCCAGTGAGGAAAGCAGGCGGCATTCAAAAATGGAATTAAAAGGTGGTTTGGATACACTAGCTTTTAATTCCATATTGTATACCTCCAGCTTCATGCCCCCACGATTTGATTATGCAGATCAGATGGTCAGATGCAGGGCCACTGGTATGTTTTAGTACAGTTGGGGGGCCCCTTGGTCCACTCTGTTATCCCACGTCTCATCCTGCCTTGCTTCATGCCCCCAACATTTGATTATGCAGATCAGGTGGTCAGATGGTATGTTTTAGTACAGTTGGGGGGCCCCTTGGTCCACTCTGTTATCCCACGTCTCATCCTGCCTTGCTTCATGCCCCCAACATTTGATTATGCAGATCAGGTGGTCAGATGGTATGTTTTAGTACAGTTGGGGGGCCCCTTGGTCCACTCTGTTATCTCACGTCTCATCCTGCCTTGCTTCATGCCCCCAACATTTGATTATGCAGATCAGGTGGTCAGATGGTATGTTTTAGTACAGTTGGGGGGCCCCTTGGTCCACTCTGTTATCCCACGTCTCATCCTGCCTTGCTTCATGCCCCCAACATTTGATTATGCAGATCAGGTGGTCAGATGCAGGACCACATTTAACCCCAACCCTGTGGCAACAGGAGGGTGTGTTGCCTCTTGGTCTAATGCACTGGGCCCTAATCCAGCAGTAAGAGGAGGGTGTGTTGCTTGTTGGTCTAATGCACTGAGCAGTTACAGGAGGGTGTGTTGCCTGTTGGTCTAACGTATTGAGCAGTAACAGGAGGATGTGTTGCCTCTTGGTCTAATGTGCTGAGTGCTAACAGGAGGGTGTGTTGCCTCTTGATCTAATGCACTGAGCAGTTAGTGTTAGTAACAGGCAGGTGTGTTGCCTGTTGGTCTAACACACTGCATTAGTTAGTCAGCAACTGGGTTTTTAATGTCCTGTCAGGGTCACCTTAGGACAACTGAACTCTGTCCTAAACAAATGCACAGTCCAAAACTCTTCAAGTCAGTCCACAATACCAATCCCTACACAAACATAATACATACACACACAAACATCAAACATAAATTTCCAAAGAGTTAGTCCCTTTAATATTACTCCTGTTAAAACTAAAAGAGCACATAAAGCTAGGACATACTGGTATTGTCAACCATTCCATCTAAAAAAAAAAAAAAACCAGATTGAAGAGAAAAATATATAAATGGAATGGATAAAAACAGTAAAAAGTTTGTTTTTAAATTAACATAATGTACATGCATAATGGCAAATACCAGTGTCATATGGCAGCAAGCTGTGCATACCACCTACATACATGTGAACCCATACAGTTCACTGGTATGAAATGAAAAAAAAAAATCATTATGTTAGGGGGATATGGCCAAACTGGAAAATAGATACAGGAAAACGTAATTTTTGAGGGAGATTTTGTTGGTGTTTTAAACTGAACAAAAAGACTGAAAAACTATTGAACAAGCAGCCAACGCACTCCATCACCAAACGCACACTGACTGGCCTAGTGCAATAGGCTAAGAAATCTCGTTGGATGTGAGTTTTGAAGTAGTGCACCTGTATTTAGCACAACATTGCTTCTTCCTTCCACCCCACGCATGCCGATTGGAATTCAAAATGCCACTGCCACCAGCAACAACAAAAAAAGACCCTGGCCTGCATAAGGGAAATACAGGTTCACAAACTCTGGACTAAGGCTTACTCCCAAAAGAGGTTGACAGCTATGCACCTATCAGTTCTCATCTCCTAGCTGTTCAAGGGCTATACAAAAAAGCCTAACTCTTAATGAAATATTTTGAGAATTTCCTGAAAAAAGTCAGGAGGACAGACCATTACCTTCTTCTTCCTTTTTTTAAAGTCTTTTCACATAAGTGATATTAGACTGCTCTTACAGTTATCTTGCTAATAAAATATGTGTCAGCAAGTTGCACCAATAAAAATGTATATAAAAAAGTAAATAAAAAAGACTGTTACCAGAGAACAGACCATCAGCAGAAAACTGACAAGACAGAAAGAGCAAGAGAACTAGGCAGAAAAACAAGAGAGGTGATAGGAAAGGTGAATCAAACGACAGCCCTCAGATTCCAGACAGGGGGACGACATCAGACATCTCTGGCCTCCCTTTGGGGAAAATACACTGGACCCTAATCCAGCAGTAACAAGCTTGTTGGTCTAATGCACTGAGCAGTAAGAGGAGGGTGTGTTGCCTGTTGGTCTAATATACTGAGCAGTAAGAGTGTGTTGCTTGTTGGTCTAATGCACTGAGCAGTAAGAGGAGGGTGTGTTGCCTGTTGGTCTAATGCACTGAGCAGTAAGAGTGTGTTGCTTGTTGGTCTAATGCACTGAGCAGTAACAGGAGGGTGTGTTGCCTGTTGGTCTAATGCACTGAGCAGGAAGAGGAGGGTGTGTTGCCTGTTGGTCTAATGCACTGAGCCCTAATCCAGTAATAACAAGAGGGTGTCTTGCCTGTCGATCTAATGCATTGAGCAGTAACAAGAGTTTGTTGCCTGTCGATCTAATGCATTGAGCAGTAACAAGAGTTTGTTGCCTGTTGGTATAATGCACTGAGCAGTAACAGGAAGGTGTGTTGCTTGTTGGTCTAATGCATTGAGCAGTAACATGAGGGTGTGTTGCCTGTTGGTCTAATGCACTTGGTCTAATGGAAAAAGCATTTATTTTTTATTTTTATAATTATTAAATGGCTTGAATATAGTATTAAATGTGAGGTTCATTTATTTGGAAATAGTCATATATAAACTGAAGAGTTTGCAGACAGATGGTCTAATAAGCCTTGTGGTTTCTGTGGACGTGAAGCACCATGTTTACTTTCTTAAAGATTGTCTTAAAGGACTAGTATTCTTGAAAGTCATCTCCAGTTGCACTGTGTCATTCCAGACTTGTAAAGCAAGGTGTGGGAAGGTGTCAGAAACTGCACTTAGAATCTGGAAAACGGTACCTTTATGAAAACTCCCACCTACTGTGTCGTTCCAGACTTGTAAAGCAAGGTGTGGGAAGGTGTCAAATACTGTACTTTAAATCTGGAAAACGGTGCCTTTACAAAAACTCCCTCTTGCTGTGTCGTGCCAGACTTGTAAGGGAAGGCGTCAGATACTGCACTTAGAATCTGGAAAATGGTGCCTTTATGAAAACTTCTTCTTGCTGTGTCATGCCAGACTTGTAAGGGAAAGTGTCAGATACTGCACTTAGATTATGGAAAACGGTGCCTTTATGAAAACTCCCTCTTGCTGTCGTGCCAGACTTGTAAGGGAAGGTGTCAGATACTGCACTTAGAATCTGGAAAACGGTGCCTTTATGAAAACTCCCTCTTGCTGTGTCATGCCAGATTTGTAAGGGAATGTGTCAGATACTGCACTTAGAATCTGGAAAGTGGTGCCTTTATGAAAACTCCCACCACACAGAGAGCTGGGTGGAGGAAGCTTCAAGCTGTTCAAGGATTAGCAGAGAAACATTCACAATCAAACGAAACTGGTATGGAGAATATAAGTACTTCCATTGTTTTATGGAGCAGTGTATGTATGCCATATATCAGTTTGTGTTCTTGATCCTGTGCATGTGTACTGTTTTGTTATTGCTATGAAAATATGGAGGATCACCAAGCATACAGCAGCATTTTCCAGTCAACCTTCAATTTCTGACTGATAGATTGAAACAAATCTTGTTTGTATGATGATGAGACTTTGTCCAGTCATGACAAAACTTGGAGTTTGGAGACTATGAATGGTAGCCCTTTCAATCAGATTAAAACAAATCTTGTTTGTATGATGATGAGACTGTCCAGTCATGACAAAACTTCGAGCTTGGAGACTATGAATGGTAGCTCTTTCAATCTTTGCATGATGACTATCTTCTGGAGCTTTACTTTCAGATTAGTTTATTTCCCTTATTGTAATTTGAATGTCATAAACAGTGGAAAGTAGAAGTGATAAATGTTGTAAAGTTTTTTGTTTTTTTTATTAAGTTCAACCTTTGTGTGATGTGATTATAAGCAAGAAGCTTTTCCTGACTTTGGCAAATCTTTAAGAAGGAGCACATTTGTGGACACAGTAAACAGTTTAACATTGGCATGTTCTAAGAGATTATTTTATGATATAGAGCTTAATTACAGCCTTTAGGGGGTGGGGGGTCAGGTGAAAAACTGTGAGGATGTGTAATGATCAGTGTTGGGCAAGTTGAAAGTGCGTCAAAAAACATGGTAAAAGTCCAACTTTACATGCAGCTTTACCTGTTCATACCACATTCAGTGACCAAAGTCACAGCACTGCCAAATAGTTTTAACTGAAAATTGTATATTCTTGTTAAGTTCATGTTTAGTGTAATTGTTGATTGCATCATCTACATCATGACTAGGGTAACACAATGATTAGTTAGACAGCGGTCTTGAGTCAGATAGTTTTGCAGTAAACTGAACAAGCCTAGTATTCCTCTGAAAGTAACTTAAAGAAACTGAACTCAGTGGGCAGATTAAACTTGTAGTTAACAAGTTGCTTCCTTTTTTATATTCATAACAGCTTTTTCTCACGCCATGAACAGCTTTTTCTTACCAGCAAGATGGCAGTTTGGTGGAACCAAGATGAGAAAAGTAGGAATTCAAACATTTTGTCACTTACTTGGGCTGCATTTATTCTAACAGTTTGGTTAGTTCGAAACAAGCCCATTTCTTTTCACAAATAACTGATTCAAAACAGCATTTCTGCATGCAAACACATGCTAGCACACAAGAGTTGACACTGCCAAATGGCTGGGCAAGCTGAACACCAACCAGTGAAATTGCTAAACAGTCAGCTTGTCATTTCAAAAGATGGAAAACACTGACCAACTCCTGATCACTTTACCCACAAATTTTCACTTTCACATGTATTCAAAGGACCTGTTTTTGGCTTGACAAAAACTTTAATGTTGGCTTTTTCTTGGACATTGTTTTAGTGACGTCTTTCAAACTTTGCATAATTATGTCCTCTTTTTTGTTGTTGTTGCTTGCATTGGGGCCACAGTTTCATATCAGGTTTGATCTTGAGTTGTTTGAAGTCTCAGGTATGTCTGAAACATCAACTGCAAATTATTAGATTCTTGTTCAGTGTAGCTGAACCATTGTATGGTAGCTACTCACTTTAAAAAGAGGGCACATAGTATCTGAACTGTTGTATGGTAGCTACTCACTTTAAAAAGAGGGCACACAGCATCTGAACCATTGTATGGTAGCTACCCGCTTTAAAAAGAGGGCACATAGTATTTGAACCGTTGTATGGTAGCTACTCGCTTTAAAAAGAGGGCACATAGCATCTGAACTGTTGTATGGTAGCTACACACTTTAAAAAGAGGGCACATAGTATCTAAACCGTTGTATGGTAGCTACTCACTTTAAAAAGAGGGCACATAGCATCTGAACCGTTGTATGATAGCTACTCGCTTTAAAAAGAGGGCACATAGCATCTGAACTGTTGTATGGTAGCTACTCACTTTAAAAAGAGGGCACATAGCATCTGAACCGTTGTATGATAGCTACTCACTTTAAAAAGAGGGCACATAGTATCTGAACCATTGTATGGTAGCTACACACATTAAAAAGAGGGCACATAGTATCTGAACCATTGTATGGTAGCTACTCACTTTAAAAAGAGAGCACATAGTATCTGAACCATTGTATGGTAGCTACTCACTTTAAAAAGAGGGCACATAGTATGCTTTGTATGACTGTCATGAGTATTTAATGGAAATAACTAACCCAGCTTTTGCTTCTTCTAGGTTTCCTCTTGAATGCAAGTTGTCTAAAAATAATTGCACTTCTTGTTTTAACAGTTTCTGTGATATTTATTAAATTGACAGCAGTGTTGGAAAGATAGCATTGAAAATTGTGTTTTCTTAGCTTTATCAACATAATCAATGAACAAAATGCTTTAGTTAACTTTCTTGTGTGTTTCAGGGGAAGTACATGTCTTGGTTTGTGTCTTGACTAAAATGTTTATAGTGACATTTCCATCAGTGCTGTTTAATCAAGCTGGCTAAGGTATTGCATGATCATGAACTAATTTATGAATTACCTGTCTTACCAGTTTCCTTAATTTGTAATGTAAAAGAGAATTTGTAAGGCATTTACATCTAATGTGAGCCTGAAGCACCCAATACAAAAGCAGCAAGATCAACAAAAAGTATACACAGTCAATCAGTCACTCAATCAGTCAGTATATCTTTATTGCCACATGTCAAGTAAAATACACATGCACATGGAATGAGGCATGGTGTTGAGAGCATTCATGATCATACACACATACACAGTAACATTAACTGGTCAACAATGTATATACTATAATAATATGATCAACAAACCACAAAATACTAAGGAATTAAACGCACGGTCACAGCCTGCTGCAGTAACCACTTCGTGTCCTCACCGACCTCCACCTGCACGACCTGATTCACACTAAGCACAATGAATACTACTAATTATATAAGCACACTACAACACTTCATTCAACATCTTTCTCATCACATCCAACACACACATAAAACCAATGGCACACAACTGCATGCACACAGTCTTGTACATTCAGAGACCAGAGGAGAAAAGATGGTCTTGAAAACAGATTTAAATGATGTATATATTTTACACTACATTTCAGGGGTCTGAAAACAAGATGTGTTCCCATTTCAGTGTCAGTCAATGTGAGGATGTACCTCTGGTGGACTTTACGTAGATTGCATTTACATGCATGCCAGATGAGAGTTACCATAGGCAACTCGGGTCTTTGTTGTTTTGCTTGTGTGAGGTCTTTCACGCGCTAATTAACTCCCTTGCGTGTTGAGCTGATGCAAGTCAGTTGAGCATTTGCTCTTCTTGTTTGGAGTTATAACTGCTTATACAGATGTATGCTATTCATTTCCTGTACCTCTTGTTATAAATAAATACATGTAATCCAATCTCAGCTTTTTGTTTGTTTTGGACACAAAAACAACATAGCTGAACAGAACGTTTCCTACATCTCATTTTTCACTGTTTAGCTGTTGTGCAAGTGTTGTTTTGTAGCTTGAAAAAGGGGATTACCCGGCATGTTGAGTTTTGTCCTAATAAATAGTGTTCCTTTTAACCGTCTATGTGTTTGAATCTTGTTTTAGAATGCAGCAGTCATTCTTGTTTTGCTATGTGTGCATGAGAGGGTGAGTGCATTTTGTTTTGTTATCTGTGCATGTGAGGGCAAGTGCATTTTTGTGTTGAAACATTAAAAAAAATATATAAAAAAATCTCGTTACTGTATGTACCATCCTTCTAGGCCAGTGTGTGTGTTTGGAGGATGGGGTGGGGGGTAGGGTGGATGTTTGCATGTGGAGGGAGGTAAGGGGTATATGGATGAGTGTGTGGCCGTGAAAGGATAGGATAAAAAAAAAATGATCACTACATTTGTGTCTGTTAATGTATCACATGACAGTCATATGTATGTGTGATACTGTTTATTTTACAGTGCGTTTCCATAATATATATTTTATTTAAATAATGCTTGTGGCATTTGTGCATTACTGTGTGCTCTAAGACTGTGAATCTCTTATACATGTAGATTTTATTCCTTTGTTATTCATGTGTGGCACCCAGTTTTTCTTTTGAATAAAGAAGTACTTGACTGGCCAGCACAATACAAATATTAGCCAACAAAAGTACTGGTCAGTGCAAAAATAGAAGCCATCAAAACACAAATGCTAGCCAGTACAAGCCAGCACAATCATCATCAAGGACACACAACATTCACAAAAGGTACACACACAGCTCTTAGTGTTGTTCAAACAGACAAGTCACATGATCATATTTATTTGTAACACAAACTGCTCTTTTTTCTTCTTCTTTTTTTGTGTGTGGACATTTTCACAAGCATTGGACCTTAACATTCCATCAACCTCAGGATGAATCACACATTCAAAATTATTTTATCCCAGTTCAAAGCACAAGTCACAAAATCACAAGCAGAATGTTAAACCACAGCTCTGGACACAACACAGTCAACAACAAAAACAAGACAAAAATGGTCAACAACAACGACAAACACTCACAATATTTACTTTTTACTTACAGAAGTATCACATTTTGCAAGCATAAACGCCAAAACAACATGCACTTTGTGGGCTTAATGGAGACAACAAAATGTCTGAAATCACAAACACATCTGATTCACTGTTACACAACTGCACACATTTTTGAGACCATTAATATTCCACAGGTGCTCAACACAGGAACCTACATCAATCAGCTGTGATGATAAGCAGGGTGACAAATTTTATTCTAGAAATGAACTATTTGTATTTGTCATGAGTTGCTGTTATGACAAAGCTTAACTGTTTTGTGGTCTTGAAAGGACTGCTATTGTAGAACTGTTTTGAGACTTGTTCTGCTGTTGATAGTTGTTGCAGGTGGAATATGGAGTAGGCTTGGTGGAGTCCCTGATACTTGGGTTTTACATGCACCTCATGCTTCACACACAGCTGGTGCGCTAGGAATGCAGTCAAGCTGTACGTAGAACTGTAGTATGCTTGGCCTAAACTACATCTGACTGCTGGATAGTCAAGGAACTCAGCATGGTAAGAAATAAACTGTCAGGAGACAGCAAATGGTGCGCACTCCACAGTCTGATTATCAAAGGAGATTAAATCCCAGACATGCATTTGGGTGGGTAAAGTTGTTTAATATGTTTTCAGGCATGGGGACTGTCTGCAAAAACACAAATTTCCATGGCATTGAAACTGACTTTCTGTGGAAAGAAACAATTGTCCATGGGGAAAAGAAATTGGCAGTACAAAAAGAAAAGAAAAAAAGAAAGCACCGGTTTTAGTTCCACACTAAATACCCACAAAACGTACAGAGCGCATTCACATGTGGCTATTGCCCGTCATGGTCAGGTAATTGTGAACACAGTCACTTACTGTTACTATTGCAGGCTGGCATTAGCTTGAATGCAGCCATTCTTACACACTTCTGCACTATGTTTTGTCTAAGAATAACCAAACATGAAAATTTTGAAAGTGAATTTTCCAGGGGGTGGGGTGGGGGGATGCTAAATTTCAGTTTTTCTTTCAAATCAATTCCCATGCCTGGTTTTGGTAGTTGACCGAGCATAACGAGTTTAATTATTCACTTTGCTGTGTTGTCATTGAGATGAATATACACAGTTTGCTTATCATGGTAGTGCACTCTGACTTAGAGCATTTAAAATGTATATGAATGCACTCTGACTTACAGCATGTAAGATTTATATGAATGCTACAGTTACAGTTAGAAATAACCTGTTATGTCTGTGTAATCGTTGGTGAATAAAAGGAAGGGTAAATAATCACTGTTTCAGTGTTTTGATGCTAAAATTTGTCCAGAAGAAAAGTTGAGGAGAGATGAAAATGTAATGGTTGTAAGTCTTGCTCACTGGCTGTTATTTTTTTTCTTCTTCAGATTTCATTCCTCATCTCATGGGACTTTGTTTCCATGGTTCTACTGTGCCATCGTTCATCATTTGTTCGCCTTGGGCTGGGATGTTGACATTGCTTCATTTGGAGAGATGGGCTGTCTTTGTGGGAAGACGCCTCTACTGTTTGACACACCAGTTGTTGTTGTGTCCTGCTGGTCATCTCAGAAGAGCATGAGAGGTCAATGCTGTAGCAGCGATGCGTGGACTGTCTAGGGTGCTGGCCCGGTGGTGTGAGATTTGCTTCATCCCCTTTTCACTCTCCCTTGTAATGTTTCTAATGATGAATGTTACCATCAGAGCAGAACCATCCAGCAGCAAACTTGCAGCAAAATGTGTGATGTGCCTGGCGTAGCACATATGTAAGTTGGGGGGCATTACTGTTTTACAGTTCCTGTTACAAGCATCTTTCTCATGCTACGATTCCAAGCAGGTCAATAGAATGTGATCTAAAAAACACAACAACAACAACAACAAAAAAACACTAAGAAAACAACCCAGTCATGCCACTGGGCAGATCTACACAAAATGCCATGTTCTGTGTGTGCCCATGCGCATGACCTCCAACTTATACAGCGCAGAGGCCTTAATAAGGACACTAAAGCACAAAAATGGACAGATAAGAAACATTAATCACAACTAAAGAGTGTGCTAAAACTGTTGACCCCACTTCAGGGATAAATAAGGACAATGAAGCACAAAAATGGACAGATAAGAAACATTAATCAAAGAGTGTGCTAAAACTGTTGACCATTAGACCTGCTGAACATGGTGAGAATCAACTTGTCAAAAACAACAGCCGTCCTCAAATTTCTGTTTGAACAAATTTTGAGCATTAAACAATTGGCGCAAAGTTATGACTAATCAGCATCAAGCAAATGAGCAAGGTGCCATGTCAGATACTGCTTTCTCTTTGGTCGCAATCTATTGGATGCAAAACAATCGCAGTATGAGACCAACACAGTTCAAATTAGTGGATGTTCCAGCAATTTAGCTTTTAACTTGAAAAAAGAGAAACATTCTTCAAACAACTGTCAAATATAGCAGACAAAGCAACACCAACATACAACTCTCACACCTAGCTGTTGGCATTAAACTGTACCTATGACACATCAGTATAGGCATCATCAGTATACAACTCTCACATCTAGCTGTTGGCATTAAACTGTACCTATGACATATCAATATAGGCATCATCAGTATACAACTCTCACATCTAGCTGTTGGCATTAAACTGTACCTATGACACATCAGTATAGGCATCATCAGTATACAACTCTCACACCTAGCTGTTGGCATTAGACTGTACCTATGATGTGTTAATATTGGCATGATTTTGAGAAAGGTAGCAACCTATTTTTTGCAGTTCAAAATGAATCTTTCTTTGCCATCACAAATAAGTAGTTGTGTAAGCCTGGCCTTAGGGAAATAAAGCAACTGTCGGCACCACATACCAAAACAACCATAAGTAGTTGTGTAAGCCTGGCCTTAGGGAAATAAAGCAACTGTCGGCACCACATACCAAAACAACCATAAGTAGTTGTGTAAGCCTGGCCTTAGGGAAATAAAGCAACTGTCGGCACCACATACCAAAACAACCATAAGTAGTTGTGTAAGCCTGGCCTTAGGGAAATAAAGCAACTGTCGGCACCACATACCAAAACAACCATAAGAATTGCCTCACTTTTAACTGAAATTTGTTTCTGCCAGCAAACAAACCAAGCTTTTAATACTGGGGGCTGTGTGAATGTGGTAAGCCAGTGCACAAACAACTGACATGGTGAGAGAGTTTGCGCTAACTGTTGTAACCAAGCTTTCAATACTGGGGGCTGTGTGAATGTGGTAATTAAGCCAGTGCACAAACAACTGACATGGTGAGAGAGTTTGCATTGACTGTTGTATTGATTTGCCTTTTCAAACAACAGTACATCATTTTACCAGAAAACAATGAAAGAAATAAAATTGGCTTATCTGTTAGTTGTCACTGAGATGAAGTGCAAGCATTCAAAACATAATAATGATAGTGAAATATTTGTAAAGCATAAACCTCTAACATAAATACAAAGCACAGCACTCTGTACAAAAGTCAAGTTTACCCGCATTGTGGCACTAACGCACAAAATACAATAACAGATCACAAGAAATTCAAACCATAAGAAGCCAAACAGCAAGACCTACATTACACACACACACACACCACAGTAGTCAACTGATATAAGTTAAGAACAAGTTGGAGAGGACAGACTTTGCTAGCGGCTGTACGTTTTAAACATATATTATCAACAGGTTCAATGCAAAGACTCCCATCTACTCCCTTAGATGAGGAAAAAAATCAGGCCAGGCCCATGCACATGTGACCATGGAGGGAGCATGACTTAAATAACATGGATCTCATACACTCACTCTCAATGACAACTGACAGTCATTTCAGTCATCTCATCATTTTCTTCTGACCACAGAGAGAGCATGATTTAGCATGGGTTTCATGACTGCACTCAGTCTCAACAACAACTGACAGTCATTTCATTCCTTTCAACGTTTTCTTCTAACATGTCTGTTTGTTTGGGTATTTGATGCTTTAAAACGGTCAATTGCTGATAATGTTTTCCTTTGCTACAAAAAAGAAGAAGTGTTCAAACTAAGCTTTTTGTGTTTTAGTCTTTGAAAGAAACGCTGAAGTGTGAAAATGCAGTTGTGAAAGCTTGGGTTGAATTCCTGGTTTCAAAGTTCAGACATCTTCCACCAAGAAAGGTTTAAAACTCAAACATCTTCCAGCAGGAAAGTTGTTTCTTGTAGCCATGACTGCAGCTCTTTCTGATGCGGTGCAGGAACACCCCAAGCCTTCATGTCAACAGAGAGGACAGGAAGTGGCTGCAATGTCTCCTTTGAATTGCATCTCCAATGAGGCAGAAAACATACAAAGACTGTATCTGTCTTCTTAAATCATCCACTCATATTCAGCATATTGGTGGTAAGTAAGCAGATTAAGACTTAATGTTTGTCTACCAGTTTCATATATCCCCGTTGGGGTTTGTGAAATAAATGTTTGACTTGTAATGGCATTCTAATCATAAGAATAATCAATGGACATTTCTGTAGCACCACTACACACATACATGGGCAGCCTCGCAGTGCCTTATAATGACATCAGAAACATATAAATCAAAATTTAAAATGCAAAGGGATGGCGGTAAAACTACAGACATACATATCAGTAAGTCACTATTCACTTAAAATTATAAATTACTTATACAAACTGAATCACAAAATTATATACAAAGTGTACACACCATTGGTACAATAATTCATCAGTAAATTATGCAAAACTGAAGATTTTCAGAAAACTGTGACTGCAACATAATGGTATTGTCAATAAATCAAGTTTACTAACAACAATGCATTCACGCATGCACATGCAAACACACACACACACTCACATGTATGACTGCATATACAACCCATTCTCACCCTGACACTCATCTGCTAGTGCTTTACACAGCTAGGAGTCTGATCCAACCCTGTGTACTTAACCTCCAAGAAGATGTGGAGACCACAGAGCTATGGGAAAGTGGAAAGTGTCCACCAGTGTCATGGACAAGCCCTGGAAAGGGTTATCAAAGCTAAATACCCAGGTGTGAGGTTATCAAAGCTAAATACCCAGGTGTGAGGTTATCAAAGCTAAATACCCAGGTGTGGGGTTATCAAAGCTAAATACCCAGGTGTGAGGTTATCAAAGCTAAATACCCAGGTGTGGGGTTATCAAAGCTAAATACCCAGGTGTGGGGTTATTAAAGCTAAATACCCAGATGTGGGGTTGCCAAAAGCAAAATACCCAGGTGTGGGGTTGCCAAAAGCAAAATACCCAGGTGTGGGGTAGCCAAAAGCAAAATACCCAGGTGTGGGGTTGCCAAAAGCAAACTGCCCAGGTGTCGATATCACTAAGGACCTGAAGTGGAGCACACGCATCCAAAGGCAAAGCAAGAAAAGCATCTTCATGTACCGCAACCTCCACGGCAGCCAAAGGACAAATGATCCAAACGAGTTGCTACAAGGGCAAAGTTTGGCCCCCCATGAAGCATGTTGCAACCAAGCAGGATTGTCACGCCATAACTCCCTGGAGAAAGGATAGAGCTGCTGTGTGTGGTGCATCTTGCAGGACTACAGTCCACCATGTAGGACTCGCAGGACTACAGTGCCACCACGTGGGACTCCTGGGACTACAGTGCCACCACGTAGGACTCGCAGGACTACAGTCCACCATGTAGGACTCGCGGGACTACAGTGCCACCACATAGGACTACGTGGGACTCGCGGGACTACAGTGCCAACACGTGGGACTCACGGGACTAGAGTGCCAACACGTAGGACTCGCAGTACTACAGTGCCACCACGTGGGGCTCACAGAACTACAGTGCCACCATGCGGGGCTCACAGAACTACAGTGGCACCATGCGGGGCTCACAGGACTACAGTGCCACCATGCGGGGCTCACAGAACTACAGTGCCACCATGCGGGGCTCACAGGACTACAGTGCCACCACATAGGACTCACAGGACTACAGTGCCACAATGTGGGGCTCACAGGACTACAGTGCCACCACATAGGACTCACAGGACTACAGTGCCACCACAGAGGACTCACAGGACTACAGTGCCACCACACAGGACTCACAGGACTACAGTGCCACCATGCAGGACTCGGGGCAGCACATGTCCAACTCCCTGATGAAGGGATAGAGCAGAACTACAGTGGCACCATGCGGGGCTCACAGGACTACAGTGGCACCATGTGGGACTCAGGGCAGTACATGTCCAAATCCCTGAAGAAGTGACAGAGCAGAACTACAGTGGCACCATGCGGGGCTCACAGGACTACAGTGGCACCATGCGGGGCTCACAGGACTACAGTGGCACCATGTGGGACTCAGGGCAGTACATGTCCAAATCCCTGAAGAAGTGATAGAGCAGAACTACAGTGGCACCATGCGGGGCTCACAGGACTACAGTGGCACCATGTGGGACTCAGGGCAGTACATGTCCAAATCCCTGAAGAAGTGATAGAGCAGAACTACAGTGGCACCATGCGGGGCTCACAGGACTACAGTGGCACCATGTGGGACTCAGGGCAGTACATGTCCAAATCCCTGAAGAAGTGATAGAGCAGAACTACAGTGGCACCATGCGGGGCTCACAGGACTACAGTGGCACCATGTGGGACTCAGGGCAGTACATGTCCAAATCCCTGAAGAAGTGATAGAGCAGGACTACAGTGGCACCATGCGGGGCTCACAGGACTACAGTGGCACCATGTGGGACTCAGGGCAGTACATGTCCAAATCCCTGAAGAAGTGATAGAGCAGAACTACAGTGGCACCATGCGGGGCTCACAGGACTACAGTGGCACCATGTGGGACTCAGGGCAGTACATGTCCAAATCCCTGAAGAAGTGATAGAGCAGAACTACAGTGGCACCATGCGGGGCTCACAGGACTACAGTGGCACCATGTGGGACTCAGGGCAGTACATGTCCAAATCCCTGAAGAAGTGATAGAGCAGAACTACAGTGGCACCATGCGGGGCTCACAGGACTACAGTGGCACCATGTGGGACTCAGGGCAGTACATGTCCAAATCCCTGAAGAAGTGATAGAGCAGGACTACAGTGGCACAAGCAAAGCCTCTGCACTCTCTCCAGGATGAAGTTGGGTGCCCTGAAAACCCGCCAGGCCGCCACCATGTACAAAGTCCCAAGTGGCCACGTGCACATCGCCCCACCCCAAAGCACCCTCACATACATAACGTGGACATCTCCCCACCCCAAAGCACCCTCACGCATCTCCCGAGACCAACTTCAGGTCAGCAGGTGCAGCTTCTGGTGCAGTGCCCCATTTGTGACCTGAGACCTATACCCACCTTTCCCGCCACCTTCAATTTACAATCCCCCCCACCCCCACCCCACCCCCAGGCCTTGGCAACCATCACCAAAGGCTGGGTAATGGCAGCTTCACTATCCCTGAACTGGCACTGCGTGTGTGTAAATGTGTCTGTGTGTTTGTGGCCGACTCACTGTTTCTTATGGTGTGCCTATGTGTAAATATGTCTGTGCATTTGTGACCAACTCCTTTTGTTTTTTATGTTGTGCCCATGTGTAAATGTGTCTGTGTGTTTGTGACTGACTCATTGTGTTTTGTATGGTGTGCATGTGTGTAAATATGTCGGTGTGTTTGTGACTGACTCATTGTGTTCCTTGTGGTGTGCCTGTGTGTAAATGCGTCTGTGTGTTTATTACTCTTTGTGTGTGTGTGTTTTTAGTGTTTTTTATATTGTGTGCCTGTGTGTGACTGACTCACTGTTTCTCATGGTGTGCTTGTGTGAAATGTGTCTGATTCATTGTGTTTCTTATGGTGTGGCTGTGTGAAATGTGTGTGTAAATGTGTCTGCATGTTTGTGACTGACTCACTGTGTTCTTATGTGTGGCTGTGTGAAATGTGTGTGTAAATGTGTCTGCATGTTTGTGACTGACTCACTGTGTTTCTTATGGTGTGCCTGCGTGAAGTGTGAGTGTAAATGTGTGTGTGTTTGTGACTGACTCATTGTGTTCGTTATGGTGTGCCTGTGCGAAATGTGTGTGTGAATGTGTCTGCGCGTTTGTGACTGACTCATTGTGTTTGTTATGGTGTGCCTGCGTGAAGTGTGTGTAAATGTGTGTGTGTTTGTGACTGACTCATTGTGTTTGTTATGGTGTGCCTGTGTGAAATGTGTGTTTGTGACTGACTCATTGTGTTTGTTATGGTGTGCCTGTGTGAATGTGTGTGTGTTTGTGACTGACTCATTGTGTTTGTTATGGTGTGCCTGTGTGAAATGTGTGTTTGTGACTGACTCATTGTGTTTGTTATGGTGTGCCTGTGTGAAATGTGTGTTTGTGACTGACTCATTGTGTTTGTTATGGTGTGCCTGTGTGTAAATGTGTGTGTGAATGTGTCTGCACGTTTGTGACTGACTCATTGTGTTTGTTATGGTGTGCCTGTGTGTAAATATGTGTGTGTGTTTGTGACTGACTCATTGTGTTTGTTATGGTGTGCCTGTGTGAAATGTGTGTTTGTGACTGACTCATTGTGTTTGTTATGGTGTGCCTGTGTGAAATGTGTGTTTGTGACTGACTCATTGTGTTTGTTATGGTGTGCCTGTGTGTAAATGTGTGTGTGTTTGTGACTGACTCATTGTGTTTGTTATGGTGTGCCTGTGTGAAATGTGTGTTTGTGACTGACTCATTGTGTTTGTTATGGTGTGCCTGTGTGAAATGTGTGTTTGTGACTGACTCATTGTGTTTGTTATGGTGTGCCTGTGTGAAATTGAATGCCTCTTCCTCCCCAGCCACCGCATTGTGAATGTGCATTAAAAATTATCATTTGTTCATTCATTCATAAGCCAGGCAGAGCACTAAAGTAAGCCAGGCAGACCTGCACTGCCGGTATTGTACAGATTGGACCATGGCATTTTGTGATGTGATCTGCAACAAATATACCAGCACACCAGAGAAGGCTCCCACCAGAAAAGGCTCCCACCAGAAAAGGCTCCCACCAGAAAAGGCTCCCACCAGAGAAGGCTCCCACCAGAAATTCTGCTAAACTTACATGCAGTTCAAGCTTGTAGTATTTACCGTATCAAAAAATGGAACTAATGATGTTGCAGAAGCAAGAACATTTTGTGACAAACTTTACTGGTTGGGGCAGAGATGAAACAATTTGCAAACAAACAAAGCTATGAGACTGCCTGCATCAAACAACTGGTTCATTAGCTGATCCCTGTGACTGTATACTGCCAACATGCAAGTGGGCATTGGCTTGCTGAGCGGCCATGTCGCCACTGCTGCCCTCACTGGTGGAGGGTGCTGAATTGATGGAGCCAGCAGTCAGTTGACGCAGCACCAGGCGTTTGTAGACGCCGTTCTTCTGGAGGAGCTCTTCGTGCGTCCCCATTTCTGCTATTTCTCCTTTGTCAATCACCACCACCTAGACAGCAGGACAGAGCAATAAACACCACTGTTAACAGTGTCATCACAGCAGGACAGAGCAATAAACACCACTGTTAACAGTGTCATCACAGCAGGACAGAGCAATAAACACCACTGTTAACAGCACTATTACAGCAGGACAGAGCAATAAACACCACTGTTAACAGCATCATCACAGCAGGACAGAACAATAAACACCACTGTTAACAGTGCCATCACTGCAGGACAGAGCAATAAACACCACTGTTAACAGTGTCATCACAGCAGGACAGAGCAATAAACACTATTGTTAACAGCACTATTACAGCAGGAGCATTAAACATCACCATTTTTGTTAATAGCATTATGGCTCCCTTGCATTAAACATCCCCGTTTCTGAGATGGCTCCCTTGGTGACAACAAAGAAGGCTGACAGCCAGTCCCCAGAAAACTGCACAAGTGAAGAGAATCCCCAGCCTGAAAACTACCAATAGGAAGACAGTATGTCTGACAATAAAAACTGTATTGATGGACTATGAAGAAAGTATCATGTTCTTTTGGAGTGTGTCTGACAGTCAAACCTGCACTGATGTTCCAGGAAGAAAATAAACACTGCACCTTTGAAGTGTATCTGATAATGAAAACTACACTGATCAGCCAGGAAGAAAGCAGACATTGTACCTTTGAACTGTGTCTGATGGTAAAAGCTGTACTGATCAGCCAGGAAGAAAGTAGACATTGTACCTTTGAACTGTGTGTGATGGTAAAAGCTGTACTGATCAGCCAGGAAGAAAGTAAACATTGTACCTTTGACCTGTGTGTGATGGTAAAAGCTGTACTGATCAGCCAGGAAGAAAGTAGACTCTTTGACCTGTGTCTGATGGTAAAAGCACTATTGGTCAGCCAGGAAAAAGGTAGACATTGTAACTCTGACATGTGTTTGATTGTAAAACCAGTATCAATGCACCATGAAAAATTTGACATGGTACATCTGAAGTATGTCTGACAGTGAACAGACATACCAGGAAGAATGCAGCCCTGATATTGCATCGCTAAAGTGTGTCTGATGATGACAATTACTGATGTACTGGGAAGAAAGTTGCCTAAATCGTGTACCTTTGAAGTGTCTTATGGTAATAACTGTACTGATGGCTTGGGAAGACAGTGGACACTGAACGTTTGAAGCAGATAGGAAGGTAAAAACTGTACTGACAGATGAGGAAGAAAGTAGACATAATACCTCTGAAATGTGTCAGACATTGACAGCTACTGACAGATGAGAAAGTAAACACTTCCCCCTGATGCATTCACACAGTGAAAATGACATTACTGCAAAAGGAAGGGAGTACACAATGTGCACTGATGGACAAGGGCGGGAACAAACAGCAGACCTTTGATGCGTGTCTGACAGTGGACAGACGATGAGCAATGACGATGACAGTTCGGCTTTTCATGGCTCGATCGATGGCTTCCTTCACCAAATGCTCACTCTCTGCATCCAGTGCACTTGTTGCCTGTCATAACAACAACAAAACATCTTTAAATCCACTGTGACAGTATTCAGGACAAAAAGACTGAACCTGTTGCAGTAACAGCACACATGGGAAATGGAAAGTGCACAACCAAAAAGCAATGAACCCATGACCATGCAGTCACACTAACAATAAAGCAAGTGACCAATCCAGCTATTGTGACTACATCTGAAAGGTGAAGACCCGCATACTCTCTGACTGCATCTGAAAGTTGAAGACCTGTGTACTCTCCAACTACATCTCAAAGTGAAGACCTGCATACTCTCTGACTATATCTGAAAGGTGAAGACCTGCATACTCTCTACTGTGACTATATCTGAAAGGTGAAGACATGTGTACTCTCTACTGTGACTATATCTGAAAGGTGAAGACATGTGTACTCTCTACTGTGACTATATCTGAAAGGTGAAGACCTGCATACTCTCTGAATATATCTGAAAGGTGAAGACATGTGTACTCTCTACTGTGACTACATATGAAAGGTGAAGACCTGCATACTCTCTACTGTGACTATATCTGAAAGGTGAAGACATGTGTACTCTCTACTGTGACTATATCTGAAAGGTGAAGACCTACATACTCTCTGAATATATCTGAAAGGTGAAGACATGTGTACTCTCTACTGTGACTACATATGAAAGGTGAAGACCTGCATACTCTCTACTGTGACTACATCTGAAAGGTGTAGGCCTGAGTACTCTCTGCCGTATATGTGTATGGGTGGGGAGGGGGGAGGAGGTTATTACATCAGTGTGTATGTCAGTAAGACATTGCTTTTAATATTCTTGTCTACATAGTTCTTACTTGCTCATTTAAATGATATCTTTCTGGGAAGACAGAAGAAGATTTTTTTTAAATCAAGATGGTTCTGGTTTGTTAAATTGCATGTAAATGATTTTGTCACTAGCTGTTTGCACGGTGCAATGAGTTTAATTATTCTTAGAGAATAGCACTTGATAAGAATGATCTATTCTTCTAAACATTATACCGAATGTCAGGTTCATCTGATAAAAGCCTAACAAGAAAATACAGCTTTCAGTCTGATCTCTTTGACACTGCTGTGACTCTAAGGTACGGTCATGCTGCTCAATTCAGCCAGATTGCACAGCAGGCTCTTAAAGATTCCAAGGAGCTTTAAACCTACCTCATCAAGAAGCAAAAGCACTGGGTTCATTATAAGCGCCCTGGCAATAGCAATCCTCTGCTTCTGCCCACCAGACAGTCGCACCCCTCTCTCACCCACAAGGGTGTCATACCCATCTTCAAACTGGGAAATGAAGTCATGCGCATTGGCATGCTTTGCAGCATCTATAACCTGCATAAAAACACAAGATACCAGTTGTCATAACTGTTTAAAACAAATGGAAAATGTGCTCACTGATAAAAGAAATAACGTTTCATAACACGACATAAGACAGTTTTACATAAATGTCAACTCTGGGTACAAGAACAATAAACTTAATTTGCTGACAAATGTTTCTGCCACTCAGCTTGCTTTCAGTGATTTCGCCCAACAAGCTTGGCTCAGCTGACTTCCCGGAGATTTCCCCAGGGGAACTTGCTTAAGGGGGATTTCCCACTGAAACCTGGCTTGTTTTTGGTGTCTTTATTCAGGGATACTGAGCTTGCTTTCAGGGGATTTCCCCAGGGAAACAACCCGTTTTGGGAGATTTCCCCAGGGAAACCTGTTTTAGTGAAACTTCACCAGGGGAAGACCTGTTTTAGGGAGATTTCCCCAGGGAAACAACCTGTTTTAGGAGTTTTCACCAAGGAAACAACCTGTTTTAGGAGTTTTCACCAAGGAAACAACCTGTTTTAGGGAGATTTCCCCAGGGAAACAACCTGTTTTAGGGAGATTTCCCCAGGGAAACAACCTGTTTTAGGGAGATTTCCCCAGGGAAACAACCTGTTTTAGGGAGATTTCACCAGGGAAACAGCCTGTTTTAGGGAGATTTCACCAGGGAAAACTGTTTTAGGGGGATCTCACCAGGGAAAAGTCCTGTTTTAGGGAGGCTTCACCAGGGAAACTGCCTGTTTTAGGGAGACTTCACCAGGGGAAAGTCCTGTTTTAGGGAGATTTCCCCAGAGAAACAGTCCATTTTAGGGCTACATCTTAAACCAGTTAGGTAAAGAATAGACAAGCCACATGCACCTATCACACACATACACACACACACACACACACACACACACACACACACACAAACACACAAACACACACACACACACACACACAAACACACAAACACACACATGCAAGCATACACATACAACACACACACACACATGCAAGCGCAAGCATGCACATACAGTCATATACACACACTCACACTCACACACACACTCACACTCACACATACACACACACACACACACACACACACACACACACACACACACACACACACACACACACACACACACACACACACACACAAATGCAGAGAGAGGAAGCAGGCTGCAGCAGAATAATTACCAAGAGAATAGACTAATAGAGAGCAAACCTGTTCATCACTAGCCTCACAGCCGTAAGCAATGTTTTCCCGAATGGAGAAGGCAAAGAGCGTAGGCTCCTGGCTGACCATCGATATTTTCCGACGAAACCACTGAGGGTCCAGTGACTTGAGATCATGGCCATCTGTCACAGTCAAATAAAGACAATTATTGTGAGATCGTGGCCATCTGTCACACAGTCAGATAAGGACAATGTGAGATCATGGCCATCTGTCACACAAATAAATACAATGTGAGATCATGGCCATCTGTCACACAGTCAAATAAGGACAATGTGAGATCATGGCCATCTGTCACACAGTCAAATAAGGACAATGTGAGATCATGGCCATCTGTCACACAGTCAAATAAGGACAATGTGAGATCATGGCCATCCGTCACACAGTCAAATAAGGACAATGTGAGATCATGGCCATCTGTCACACAGTCAAATAAGGACAATGTGAGATCATGGCCATCCATCACACAGTCAAATAAGGACAATGTGAGATCATGGCCATCTGTCACACAGTCAAATAAGGACAATGTGAGATCATGGCCATCTGTCACACAGTCAAATAAGGACAATGTGAGATCATGGTCATCTTTCACACAGTCAAATAAAGACAATGTGAGATCATGGCCATCTGTCACACAGTCAAATAAGGACAATGTGAGATCATGGCCATCTGTCACACAAATAAGTACAATGTGAGATCATGGCTATCTGTCACACAGTCAAATAAAGGCAAAGTGAGATCATGGCCATCTGTCACACAGTCAAATAAAGACAATGTGAGTGCCCTTGAGGTCATGGCCACCTACCACACAGACAAATAAGTTCATGGCCACCTGCCACCCAGTCAAATAAGGATGACATGAGATCATGGCCACCTAGTCTAATAAGGACAATGTGAGATCATGGCCACCTAGTCTAATAAAGACAATGTGAGATCATGGCCACATGCCACCCAGTCAAATAAGGATGACATGAGATCATGGCCACCTAGTCTAATAAGGACAATGTGAGATCATGGCCACCTAGTCTAATAAAGACAATGTGAGATCATGGCCACCTAGTCTAATAAGGACAATGTGAAATCATGGCCACATGCCACCCAGTCAAATAAGGATGACATGAGATCATGGCCACCTAGTCTAATAAAGACAATGTGAGATCATGGCCACCTAGTCTAATGACAATGTGAGATCATGGCCACCTAGTCTAATAAGGACAATGTAAGATCATGGCCACCTAGTCTAATAAGGACAATGTGAGATCATGGCCACATGCCACCCAGTCAAAAAAATGACAGTTGTGAAGTGCCCCTGGCTCCCCATCTGCTACTTCAAATTCTATTTAACTGCTTTGCTTTAAACAATATTGCTTGTTCATCCCCTTTCCCCTTTAACTTAATAATGTTAATAACAAGGAAAATGCTGAAGCACACCATCTCTAAATAAACCTTAAGCAGCACCATTACGGTAACTGACAAACTACTTTCATCCTTTTATAATCATATTACTCACTTTTGAAAATTTCCAAACTGCATGTGAATCCACTTTTAATCAACTACACATTCTACACAAGACTTTCAATGTGTGTGACCAACAGCGGTCTGTGAAAACTGCAATGTTAGCAAAGACAAGTGAAAGTCTTGCGCAGAATGTCCACAAGAAATGTTTTTGCAAGCTCAGCATGTGTTGTTGAAAAGACAGTCTGCTGGATAAACAAAATCATGTGTTGGCCAATCAAGCCCTTGTTGACTGTGTTTTGTAGCCAGCTGATCAGAGGTGATCATAGATACTGCATGAGAACACCTGATGTCAACTGAAGACATGTATGGACAGAACTCAGGATCCAGCCAAGACTTGTATGGACAGAACTCAGGATCCAGCCAAGACTTGAGGTTGTCACTGGGCTTCCAGGACTCTAGTTTTCTAATCTCTCTAACCAGTCTATGAAATTGGCAAATTCAGTTGGCATGCCAGGTGTTTACATATGCAATTGAAAGTCAGTTTTCTAATCTTTCTAACCAGTCTATGAAATTGGCAAATTTAGTTGACATGCCAGGTGTTTATTTATGTAACTGAAAGTTTTCTAATCTTTCTAACCAGTCTATGAAATTGACAAATTTAGTTGACATGCCAGGTGTTTATTTATGTAACTGAAAGTCAGTTTTCTAAGCTTTCTAACCAGTCTATGAAATTGGCAAATTTAGTTGACATGCCAGGTGTTTATTTATGTAACTGAAAGTCAGTTTTCTAAGCTTTCTAACCAGTCTATGAAATTGGCAAATTTAGTTGACATGCCAGGTGTTTATTTATGTAACTGAAAGTCAGTTTTCTAATCTTTCTAACCAGTCTATGAAATTGGCAAATTTAGTTGACATGCCAGGTGTTTATTTATGTAACTGAAAGTCAGTTTTCTAATCTTTCTAACCAGTCTATGAAATTGGCAAATTTAGTTGACATGCCAGGTGTTTATTTATGTAACTGAAAGTCAGTGCGGCAACATATGTAATGCTGGTGTCATGAGCTCCACATGGAGTGTGAAAGACCTTGACTTTTGAAGGATAAGGCATCAGCCATCTGTGCAATTCTGTGTGTGTGTGTGTGTGTGTGTGTGTGTGTGTGTGTGTGTGTGTGTGTGTGTGTGTGTGTGTGTGTGTGTGTGTGTGTGTGTATCAGTTGTGCTTCGACTTAGCTTTCTCTACACCTAAAGGAAGGAGCAATGGGTCTTCAGTTTGCGTAGTTTCAGTATGATTATGGAGTGTGGTTAGGCCATGAAGGTGAAGGTCATGTGCCAGTGACAACCTTTCATTCGCAGTATCAGTTATGTGTGGAGAGTCAGTGAGCTCACTCACACTCTGTTACTGATTACACTGTGTTGTATTGTCTTCTCATACTAACATTGACTAGTTGATAATTTTGTGGCATAATGCCACACACTGAGTTCATTTATAATATGCGAATGCTGGTAAACTACTTATTGAGTTATAATATTGTCTCTGTTTAAAGTGGGTTTGATTAATGTTGTACACAGTGTTATAGTGCATATATTTTAGTAGTCTGTCTGGGGTTCAGTAACTGCTGCATACCAGTCACACTGTCAACAAAGTCAGTCTGTCTGGGGTTCAGTAACTGCTGCATACTAGACACACTGTCAACAGTCAGTCTGTCTGGGGTTCAGTAACTGCTGCATACTAGACGCACTGTCAACAAAGTCAGTCTGTCTGGGGTTCAGTAACTGCTGCATACTAGTCACACTGTCAACAAAGTCAGTCTGTCTGGGGTTCAGTAATTGCTGCATACTAGACACACTGTCAACAGTCAGTCTGTCTGGGGTTCAGTAACTGCTGTATACTAGTCGCATTGTAACTGTCAACAGTCAGTCTGTCTGGGGTTCAGTAACTGCTGCATACTAGTCGCACTGTCAACAGTCAGTCTGTCTGGGGTTCAGTAACTGCTGCATACTAGTCGCACTGTCAACAGTCAGTCTGTCTGGGGTTCAGTAACTGCTGCATACTAGTCACACTGTCAACAGTCAGTCTGTCTGGGGTTCAGTAACTGCTGCATACTAGTCGCACTGTCAACAGTCAGTCTGTCTGGGGTTCAGTAACTGCTGCATACTAGTCGCACTGTCAACAGTCAGTCTGTCTGGGGTTCAGTAACTGCTGCATACTAGTCACACTGTCAACAAAGTCAGTCTGTCTGGGGTTCAGTAACTGCTGCATACTAGTCACACTGTCAACAAAGTCAGTCTGTCTGGGGTTCAGTAACTGCTGCATACTAGTCGCACTGTCAACAGTCAGTCTGTCTGGGGTTCAGTAACTGCTGTATACTAGTCGCATTGTAACTGTCAACAGTCAGTCTGTCTGGGGTTCAGTAACTGCTGCATACTAGTCGCACTGTCAACAGTCAGTCTGTCTGGGGTTCAGTAACTGCTGCATACTAGTCACACTGTCAACAGTCAGTCTGTCTGGGGTTCAGTAACTGCTGCATACTAGTCACACTGTCAACAAAGTCAGTCTGTCTGGGGTTCAGTAACTGCTGCATACTAGTCGCACTGTCAACAGTCAGTCTGTCTGGGGTTCAGTAACTGCTCCATACTAGTCGCACTGTCAACAAAGTCAGTCTGTCTGGGGTTCAGTAACTGCTGCATACTAGTTGCACTGTCAACAAAGTCAGTCTGTCTGGGGTTCAGTAACTGCTGCATACTAGTCACACTGTCAACAAAGTCAGTCTGTCTGGGGTTCAGTAACTGCTGCATACTAGTCGCACTGTCAACAGTCAGTCTGTCTGGGGTTCAGTAACTGCTGCATACTAGTCACACTGTCAACAGTTAGTCTGTCTGGGGTTCAGCAACTGCTGCATACTAGTCGCACTGTCAACAGTCAGTCTGGGGTTCAGTAACTGCTGCATACTAGTCGCACTGTCAACAGTCAGTCTGTCTGGGGTTCAGTAACTGCTGCATACTAGTCACACTGTCAACAGTCAGTCTACACTATTATTCAGAACTCCATCAGTTACACAACAAAATTAGGTTCTCCTTTCCATAAATAATATTTCAGATTCCATCAATGATATAATGAAATCATGTTCTACCTTCTGGTATCTATAGGTAATCAATCAGAATTTTACCAGTTACACAATCAAAACATTTTCTATGAAAAAGACTAATGAGCAACTGACCAAGGTAGATAATTCCAGAGTCAGGGTCATAGAAACGCTCAATGAGACTGACTATGGTAGATTTGCCACCACCAGAGGGACCCACAAGTGCTACCATTTCTCCTGGCTCGACCTTGAAAGAAACACCCTGAAAGAAAAAGTGCAATGCCACTGTATGTAAAGCTGATTTGCAGAGTATGCAAACAATGTCCATATCCACAGAGTATGTTCACAGCACTTCAAAAAGATGAAAAGATCATGTACAAAGAAACAGAAATATCTCAAACAAAATAAAAACACCCCCAAAGCATCCCCAAAACACACACCCAACACAGCATCCCCCCCCCCCCAAAAAAAAAACACCATCCCCAAAACACACACCCAACACAGCATCCCAACCCCCCCACCCCCCCAATACAGTATCCCAAAAACACCCACCCAACACAGCATCCCCAAAACACACACCCAACACAGCATCCAAAAAACATACACCCAACACAGCATCCAAAAAACATACACCCAACACAGCATCAAAAAAAAACCCCAAAAAACCAACACAGCATCCCAAAAGCACACACCCAACACAGCATCAAAAAAAACCCACCCAACACAACATCCCAAAACACATAATCAGACCTGCACCACAAACTTACCTGTACATATCATACATATAAAATATACTTCTTCTACCCAATAAAAAAAGAGAAATCAACAAACTGCAAACTCTGACTGTCCCAACCCACACATTGCCATGGTGGGGGGGGGGGGGGGGGGGGGGGGGGGGCAGGGGGGGCTGTAACTGATAAACTTAACTCATGAATATTCATAAGGTCAAAGACCCCTCTATATTTGTTAACGACTGACCAGTCTGCATCAAGCACAGATAGCATGCTTTCATCACTGCTTTCAAGATTCTGATGGGAACAGCACAAAAATGTTCAGTTCCATCAATTTTGATTTATACAAGTGCCTTTAGCCATTTATGATTGAAGCAGATTCTCCTGACAACTAGATCTGAAGGTGAGAAATTTTCCTCTCAGCTCACAATTGTTCTAAAGCACAGCAGTTCTTAGCTACAAGTGCTAGACTGTGATGCAAATGAAAGCCCTGATTGTTGGCCACTCAATGTGTCTGAAAATGGCTTGGAATCACGAAGGTTACATTACATGGTTAATATGACCTCCTCAGCCAGAAACCAAGCTGAATCATCCATATAACCTAGTCTGCATTGGGAAAATCCTACTTCCCCTTCTCCTCATGAGGTTTGGGTTCGAATAGCTGGCAGCTCAGGTTCCTGGGTTACCAAGCTTGACACTGAGTAGTGTCAGTGCTTACTTGAACAACACCTACTTGTTTGTAACTTCGTAGCTATGTCATAATTTCATATCTGTGTCAAGTTGTATAATTTCTTAACCTTGTTCTATATCAGTGGGCGATTACTTCATATTCATGTCATGTTGTCCATTCTTAGTGTTTACCGGGGCAGACCAGTCCTAAGGCGGACCAGCCCCGAAACGTTTTCAACAAGGCTCACATATGTGATCAAATTGTCCAAGGTTTATAAAGCTTCCAGTAATGTACTAAAAGAAATTGTTAAATTAACTGAAGTAAAGAGAAATATAAGTAACATGTAGCTTTGCAAGAAACAGTTAATAAACTGTCACATCTTGTGGCCTTGAGCAGCAGCTTCAATATGTCTTGTCAATACTGTTTGAATGTGAGGAATCTGTATGCCTGTGGAACACTTGCTGACATAAATATATATTTGGGGTGGATTCGACCTTGGAAAAGGAAGAAGGCTTCCAGTTCCAAACATCCCAGGGGATGAATGGGAAAACCGGAGTACCCAGGGAAAAAATCCATTAGTCAGATGCATTGCAAACCCTATGATATTAATCTTGATGATGAGGGTTTCACTGTCCTCAAAGCTCAGAAAAACAAAACCACCAAAACATGAGAGAGAGAGAAAGAGAGAGAGAGACAGCTACACACATGCACATACACTCTCACACAATCACACACGTATGTGCATATCTGCACTATTGCAGTTCTACGGTAGGCTACAGTGACGGCAAGGGAGGGATGAATGAATGACTGGAACCATATTTCACTGTCACTTGACTGGTGTCTATTTAGACCTTATGTAGCTGGAAATATGATGTTGAATACATAGTTTCTTCTTTTTCTTTTTAACCATACTTCGCTGACACTTGACTCGTGTCTATTTAGACCTTATGTAGTTGGAAATATGCTGTTGAATATGTAGTTTTTTCCTTTTCTTTTTTTCTTTCTCCCTCCCACCCACTCCTTCACATGCCTTCACTGTTTTCATCAGGGGAGACATCCACCAGGGAGGTTCTTCATGGGGGGGGGAGGGGGGGGTCTTTCATCAGGGGGTTCATCCACTAGGGGGTTTCTTCATGGGGGGGGGGGTCTTTCACCAGGGGGGTCATCCACCAGGGAGGTTCTTTATGGGGGGGGGGGTCTTTCATCAGGGGGGTCATCCACTAGGGGGTTTCTTCATGGGGGGGTCTTTCACCAGGGGGGTCATCCACCAGGGAGGTTCTTCATGGGGTGGGGGGTTCACCAGGGGGGTCATCCACCAGGGAGGTTCTTCATGGGGTGGGGGGTTCATCAGGGGGATCATCCACCAGGGAGGTTCTTCATGGGGGTCTTTCATCAGGGGGGTCATCCACCAGGGAGGTTCTTCATGGGGGTCTTTCATCAGGGGGGTCATCCACCAGGGAGGTTCTTCATGGGGGGTCTTTCATCAGGGGGATCATCCACCAGGGAGGTTCTTCATGGGGGGTCTTTCATCAGGGGGGTCATCCACCAGGGAGGTTCTTCATTGGGGGGGGGGTCTTTCATCAGGGGGGTCATCCACCAGGGAGGTTCTTCATTGGGGGGGGGGGTCTTCCACCAGGGAGGTTCTTCATGGGGGGGGTCTTTCATCAGGGGGGTCATCCACCAGGGAGGTTCTTCATGGGGGGTTGGGGGGTCTTTCATCAGGGAGGTCATCCACCAGGGAAGTTCTTCATTGGGGTGGTGGGGTATTTTTGATCAGGTGGGGGGGGGGGGGTCTTCCATCAGGGAGGTCCTCCATCAGTGGGGGTGTCTTTCATCAGAGGGGTTATCCACAAGGCTGGAGGAGACTGGGGGGGGGGGGGGGTGAGCATCTTTCATCAAGGTCTTTCACCAGGGAGGTCTTTTAACAGGGTGGTGGTGTTTTTCATCAGAGTGGTCTTCCCCCAGGGGGTCTTTCATCAGAGTGGTCTTCCCCCAGGGGGTCTTTCATCAGAGTGGTCTTCCCCCAGGGGGTCTTTCATCAGAGTGGTCTTCCCCCAGGGGGTCTTTCATCAGAGTGGTCTTCCCCCAGGGGGTCTTTCATCAGAGTGGTCTTCCCCCAGGGGGTCTTTCATCAGAGTGGTCTTCCCCCAGGGTTTTTTTCATCAGAGTGGTCTTCCCCCAGGGGGTCTTTCATCAGAGTGGTCTTCCATCAGAATGGTCTTCCCCCAGGGGGTCTTTCATCAGAGTGGTCTTCCCCCAGGGGGTCTTTCATCAGAGTGGTCTTCCCCCAGGGGGTCTTTCATCAGAATGGTCTTCCCCCAGGGGGTCTTTCATCAGCAGTTACACTCCACTTCTCAGAAATGAAAAACTAGGTGAGTGTCTTGAAGCACAAGACACATCTTTGCATACAAAGAAAATCAAATATGAAGAGGCTTTTCTGAGGGGAAAAACAGCAAGTATGTAGGTATATTAAATACATTAACAAAGCAACCGATGAGTTCAAAATCAAATAATAAATATATTCACTGCTCAGTTCACTGATCAATTAAAACTAAATGAAGAAACATGAAACAGTGAACAAATAATGGAAGAGACATGAGAATAAGCAGGGAGACAGACAGACTAGCAGTCAATCGCAGGGACTGTAAAGCTGGAGAAAGTCATTGGAACCAGTGAATAATCCAGTGAACTTAACATATTACACATACCTTTAGAATCTCTGCCTCTGGTCTCGAGGGATAGGTAAACCTCACATGCTTAAATTCCACACCTGAAAACACAAACTAAATGAAACATTTTCTACACGTCAACCTACAATCCTGGATGTAAAATCCTCTCAATTTCAGCTCTGTTCTGACATGAACTATGTGCCCCACCCCCATTCTCACCCTCCATGTTCCCCCCTCCCCCCATTCCCAAACTCCACAATTTCAGCACAGCACATACTTGACTAATCATGGATGTTCTTTTGACTAATCATTGTTGCTACCCCCCAATTCCCACCCCCCATTCCCACTCCTATCACTCCCTGCTCCCCATTCCCATTCCCTGTTCCCACCCCTATCACTCCTCACCCCCCATTCCCATTCCCTATTCCCACCCCTATCACTCCCTGCTCCCCATTCCCATTCCCTATTCCCACCCATTTCACTCCCTGCTCCACATTCCCATTCCCTATTCACACCCCTATCACTCCCTGCTCCCCATTCCCTATTCCCACCCATATCACTCCTCACCCCCATTCCCATTCCCTATTCCCACCCCTGTCACTCCCTGCTTCCCATTCCCTATTCCCACTCCTATCACTCCCTGCTCCCCACCCACCATTTCCATTCCCTATTCCCACCCTTATCACTCCTCACCCCCCCCCCATTCCCACCCTTATCACTCCTCACCCCCCATTCGCACCCTTATCACTCCTCACCCACCATTCCCACTCTTATCACTCCTCACACCCCCCCCCCATTCCCACCCTTATCACTCCTCACCCACCATTCCCAATTCCAACCCCTATCACTCCTGCCCCCCATTCCTCTTCCCTATGCTCCCCTCTCCCTATTCCCATCCCCTATACCTCCTTCCCTCCCTCCCCCCCCCCCCCCACTTCCCCTCTCTATAACAATAACAATATACTTTATTCATTCCAGCCGGAAATTAAAGCTGTCATTTGATCTTATACATTAACATTCAACAAAGAACTGAACTGCACATATATCTCAATAATTCAAAGTTATGAAACACACACGTACACACTCTTAGACATACACCCCTGTCCCTCACACGTACACACTCTTAGACATACACCCCCTGTCCCTCACACGTACACACTCTTAGACATACACCCCCTGTCCCTCACACGTACACACTCTTAGACATACACCCCCTGTCCCTCACACATACACACTCTTAGACATACACCCCCTGTCCCTCACACGTACACACTCTTAGACATACACCCCCTGTCCCTCACACATACACACTCTTAGACATACACCCCTGTCCCTCACACGTACACACTCTTAGACATACACCCCCTGTCCCTCACACGTACACACTCTTAGACATACACCCCCTGTCCCTCACACATACACACTCTTAGACATACACC
Organism: Alviniconcha strummeri; assembly: GCA_963584105.1. Taxonomy (NCBI): domain Eukaryota; kingdom Metazoa; phylum Mollusca; class Gastropoda; family Provannidae; genus Alviniconcha; species Alviniconcha strummeri. The sequence continues at coordinate 128,234 of OY757552.1, forward strand.
CCTGTCCCTCACACGTACACACTCTTAGACATACACCCCTGTCCCTCACACATACACACTCTTAGACATACACCCCCTGTCCCTCACACGTACACACTCTTAGACATACACCCCTGTCCCTCACACGTACACACTCTTAGACATACACCCCCTGTCCCTCACACGTACACACTCTTAGACATACACCCCCTGTCCCTCACACGTACACACTCTTAGACATACACCCCTGTCCCTCAGGCTACATACACTAAAGCACTGATCTAATGCTAATACCTAGCAAACCCAAAATGACCTGGAATGTTATCTACGGCCAAGCGAAACATAAAAACTCTCAAATTAAATCATTATGTACACACATCCCCACCCTCACTCTCAAATCAAATCATTATGTACACACATCCCCACCCTCACTCTCAAATCAAATCATTACGTACACACATCCCCACCTCACTCTCAAATCAAACCATTATGTATGTACACACATCCCCACCCTCACTCTCAAATCAAATCGTTATGTACACACATCCCCACCCTCACTCTCAAATCAAATCATTACGTACACACATCCCCACCCTCACTCTCAAATCAAATCATTATGTACACACATCCCCACTCTCACTCTCAAATCAAATCATTATGTACACACATCCCCACCCTCACTCTCAAATCAAATCATTATGTACACACATCCCCACCCTCACTCTCAAATCAAATCATTACGTACACACATCCCCACTCTCACTCTCAAATCAAATCATTATGTACACACATCCCCACCCTCACTCTCAAATCAAATCATTATGTACACACATCCCCACCCTCACTCTCAAATCAAATCATTACGTACACACATCCCCACCCTCACTCTCAAATCAAATCATTACGTACACACATCCCCACCCTCACTCTCAAATCAAATCATTACGTACACACATCCCCACCCTCACTCTCAAATCAAATCATTATGTACACACATCCCCACTCTCACTCTCAAATCAAATCATTATGTACACACATCCCCACTCTCACTCTCAAATCAAATCATTACGTACACACATCCCCACTCTCACTCTCAAATCAAAGTACACACATCCCCACTCTCACTCTCAAATCAAATCGTTACGTACACACATCCCCACCCTCACTCTCAAATCAAATCACTACGTACACACATCCCCACCCTCTCATGGAAAGTTATCATCTTCAGCAGTCATCCTGACACACGGCCCCACCCAACCCCCCATGCCCCTCCCTCCCTCCCTCTATCCCCACTCCCTATCCTCAAAGGGAAAAGGTTCATCTTGCTTAAACTGCTCATTGTTCACTCAAGAAAACCCCTAGTTATGTCATCTAACTGGGAAATCAGCAGCAACAGAGTAGCAGTCCCCACCACCACACAGTAATTTGAATAAACACCATCATGCTCACTGCAGTCCCCACCACCACACAATAAACACCATCATGCTCACTGCAGTCCCCACCACCACACAATAAACACCGTCATGCTCACTGCAGTCACCACCACCCCACAACAAACACCGTCATGCTCACTGCAGTGCCCATCACCACACGATAAACACCGTCATGCTCGCTGCAGTCTCCACCACCGCCACACAATAAACACCATCATGCTCACTGCAGTCCCCACACCACACAATAAACACCATCATGCTCACTGCAGTCCCCATATAACCGCTCAAGGTAAGCGCATAAGGAATATGAATAATATGAAGAAATCAGATGAAAACAATCAGATGAAAATGAATTAAATCGGTGAATCCGTGATTGTACACCTACATCCAGAAAAGAAGGGTAGGATTTGTCCATCGTCACTGCGCATGCCTGGCATCCTCTCCAGCAATGTGAAGATTCTGATGGAGGCCCCAACAGCCTGAAAACAATCAATCAATCAATCAATCAATCAGTTTTTGTTGTTGTTGCATGTTACGCTTGAACCCTTGTCTGCATTATGTGTTCTCTTTTTCTTTTTTCTTATATACATTTTTATTGCTGATAACATTTCCATCTCAATGTACATTATGTGTGTTACACTATGCTTGTTCAGCGCTTTGAGCCGCAGGGTAGGCGCCGTACATATTTCCATTATTATTATTATTATGTCTGTCACTGTCAGTCTGTAAGGTCATGTCTGCCACAGTCAAAGTCTGTAAGGTCATGTCTGTCACAGTCACAGTCTGTAAGGTCATGTCTGTCACAGTCTGTAAGGTCATGTCTGTCACAGTTTGTAAGGTGTCATGTCTGTCACTGTCAGTCTGTAAGGTCATAGCTGTCACAGTCACAGTCTGTAAGGTCATGTCTGTCACAGTCATAGTCTGTAAGGTCATGTCGGTCACAGTCTGTAAGGTCATGTCTGTCACTGTTGGTCTTTAAGGTCACCTCTGTCACAGTCACAGTCTGTAAGGTCATGTTTGTCACAGTCTGTAAGGTCATGTCTATCACTATCAGTCTGTAAGGTCATGTCTATCACTATCAGTCTTTAAGGTCATGTCTGTCACAGTCACAATCTGTAAGGTCATGTTTGTCACAGACAGTCTGTAAGGTCATGTCTGTCACAGAGTCACCATTTATCCTACCATGTCATGCAATGGAGTCTCAGTCTCATGCACTGTATGCCTTGGCCGTTGCTCTCTCAGTCTCATGCACTGAATGCCTTGGCCGTTGCTCTCTCAGTCTCATGCACTGTATGCCTTGGCCGTTGCTCTCTCAGTCTCATGCACTGTATGCCTTGGCCGTTGCTCTCTCAGTCTCATGCACTGTATGCCTTGGCCGTTGCTCTCTCAGTCTCATGCACTGTATGCCTTGGCCGTTGCTCTCTCAGTCTCATGCACTGTATGCCTTGGCCGTTGCTCTCTCAGTCTCATGCACTGTATGCCTTGGCCATTGCGCTTTCAATCTCTATGCATGTCACCTAGGTCTAAAATGCTGTGAAGCCCCACTGCTGTACCTTTTTATCATTCTACCAATCTCCACTAACTAGAATTTATTTATTCAGTTATTAAATCATTTAACTATACATTCTGAACTGAGTTGGTCAGAATGATAGGGATTTTTTTCTCTTCCCTCCAGTGAAATGACCAAGTTAGCTTTGCTTAACAGTCATGGATTATTACACTTACTGTGGTAAGTTTTACCTTATTTAGTTGAGAGTCATGTTTCTACATCTTAGGTACATGTCAGAGGTAATCCTCCCAAGTACGTAAGATGTCCTCTGAATTTAAGGTAATAAGCTGACAGGTTCCTTTATTTTATTTGGTTGCAAATTGTCTGCACATCGGTGGCCATCTTCTGTGTGGTTCACTAGGAGTGACTTCCCCTTGTTTATGGGGGTACCTGCGCACTCTTGGTGGAATACTCATGTACCGTGTGCTGGGCACAAGTGTGGATCAGGTTGTGGGTGGGGGTTGGTGAGGACACTGATGTGCGTCTTAATCACTATTTTCGTTTCCCTCCCCCCCCCCCCCACCTCTACTGTCTCTTTTCCTGATGTTGTCCTTGTTCTTCTTCACCTTTACATAATGGCCTGGTAGTTTATTCTCTTATTTAAATGAAACATGAAGAGGTTATTGACCGTGACCGTGCATTTATTTATGAGTACTTTGTGCTTTGTCAAGTGTATTATTACAGTATATGCATGTTGACCCATTAATGTTGGTGTGAATGTGTGTATGATCATGAATGCTCTCGACACCATGCCTCATTCCATATGCCTGTATATTTTACTTGACACATTGCAACAAAGATATACTGACTGAATGATGTCATGCTTGTCACCATTAGCTTGTCATGTCTGTTACGATCACAGTCTGTAAGGTCATGTCTGTCACTGTCAATCTGAAAAATCATATCTGTCACAATCTGTAAGATCATGTCTGTTACCATCACAGTCTATAAGGTCATGTCTGTCACAGTCAGTCTGTAAGATCATGTCTGTTACCATCACAGTCTGTAAGGTCATGTCTGTCACAGTCACAGTCTGTAAGATCATGTCTGTTACCATCACAGTCTATAAGGTCATGTCTGTCACAGTCACAATCTGTAAGATCATGTCTGTTACCATCACAGTCTGTAAGGTCATGTCTGTTACAGTCACAGTCTGTAAGGTCATGCCTGTCACAGTCTGTAAGGTCATTCCTGTCACAGTCTGTAAGGTCATATCTGTCACATTCAGTCTGTAAGGTCATGCCTGTCACAGTCAGTCTGTAAGGTCATGTCTTTCATGATCAGAGTCTGTAAGGTCATGTCTGTCACTGTCAATCTGAAAGATCATATCTGTCACAATCTGTAAGATCATGTCTGTTACCATCACAGTCTGTAAGGTCATTTCTGTCACAGTCACAGTCTGTCAGGTCATGCCTGTCACAGTCAGTCTGTAAGGTCATGCCTGTGACAGTCAGTCTGTAAGGTCATGCCTGTCACAGTCAGTCTGTAAGGTCATACCTGTCACAATCACAGTCTGTAAGGTCATGCTTCTCACAATCACAGTCTGTAAGGTCATGTCTGTCACAGTCAATCTGTAAGGTCATGCCTGTGACAGTCAGTCTGTAAGGTCATGACTGTCACATTCTGTACAGTCATGTCTGCCACTAACAGCACCTGTTTGTCTTGCTGTCTCAACCTCAGCTTACCTGCATGAAGTCTCCGTAGAGAGATGACAGCAGACCAAAGGCGATGGCAACTTGGAGGGTGTACAGAAGAAAGGCTGGAAAGGAAAAAGAACAAAACTTTGTTTGGGGATTTATCTTATGTATTTTTCCTTGTCCAAATTCAGATTCTTCTCCAGATTTCAAGTCACTGAACCCAAGACCAGCTCAGTGAGGTGGACTGACCCCACCAAGCACAACTAACTCCTACCCAGAGAGGTTTCAATATGCTGTCTCAAAACAACACTTCCCTACTGTCAGTGCCACAGGTTGCAATTGCATTCACAGAACTGACTGTGTCCTTGAGATCAAACACTGATTTGACTGACTTTGTCACATGCAGTAGCACAGTTCACAGCCAATTCTAAGTCAAAACTAAACAAAAATTTAAAATCTGGGCAAAACAGCTTTTACCTCAAATTCAGGAAAACAAAAGAAAACCAACCAAACATAGCTATTTAAAACTGACTGTAAAAAACACCCTTGCACAGATGTTTTTAGCACAGGACTGAGATAACCCCATCATATGACATCAATGTTTTGCAAAACTCACATGTCAGAACACCAGCAGAAAGTGTGCCTTCGTTGACAAGTTTTCCACCATACCACAAAACCAGACACAAAGAACCAGAGACGAGGACTCCTATGCCCCCATCAAATGTACCTGAAAGGATAATCAATATCAATCAGCACCTAAGGCATTGGACTAAAGACAATACCTCCCCCCCCCCCCCATCCCAACCAAGTACCTGAAAAGATAATCAATATCAATCAGCACATATAGCATTGGACTAAAGACAATACCTCCCCCCCCCCCACCCCCCATCCCAACCAAGTACCTGAAAGGATAATCAATATCAGTACATCATACTCTGCATGGGATTAAACACATTTTGTCTGACCCCTACCCCCCCCAACCCCCCCCCCCACCCCCCATTCTCTAAGGTGTATGTTGAAGGCTAACCACTACCACTACAGCACAAGAGGCATGGAGCTACATAGGCAAGAAGCCCTAGTATGCCAGCAGCCACAGAAGAGTCCAGTCAGTGCTTGGAAATGTGGATCAGAAGATGACAGGCTGAATCCCATCAGAGTCATGCAGGATTTTTCATTCCTGACTGGCTCCTAAGAAGAGTTGGAACTGCTATAAGCCTGATGGAAAGGCCATTTGATGAATGAAGTCTGTGTTCCCGCTGCCCTGGGGGCCAAGGGCAGTTGTGATCAAGGCCAGAGTCCATGCAGATGTTGATGGAGGGCCACAAAGACAGTCTGCTCTCTGGAAGGGACACTCAATCAGCCTGGATCCATGACCTAGCTAACACTGTTAGCAAGGGCATGGTAGGTGATGTCTTGCATATGTTCAATCAGAGGGTGTCCTGTGTATGTTCAATCAGAGGGTGTCCTGCATATGTTCAATCAGAGGGTGTCCTGTGTATGTTCAATCAGAGGGTGTCTTGCGTATGTTCAATCAGAGGGTGTCCTGTGTATGTTCAGAGGGTGTCCTGCGTATGTTCAATCAGAGGGTGTCCTGCATACGTTCAATCACAAGGCGTCATGCATATGTTCAATCAGAAGGTGTCCTGCATATGTTCAATCAGAGGGTGTCCTGTGTATGTTCAGTCAGAGGGTGTCCTGTGTATGTTCAATCAGAGGGTGTCCTGAGTACGTTCAATCAGAGGGTGTCCTGTGTACATTCAATCAGAGGGTGTCCTGCATATGTTCAATCAGAGGGTGTCCTGTGTATGTTCAATCAGAGGGTGTCCTGCGTACATTCAATCAGAGGGTGTCCTGCATATGTTCAATCAGAGAGTGTCCTGTGTATGTTCAATCAGAGGGTGTCCTGTGTATGCTCAATCTGAGGGTGTCCTGTGTATGCTCAATCACAGGGTGTCCTGTGTATGTTCAATCACAGGGTGTCCTATGTATGTTCAATCAGAGGGTGTCCTCTGTATGCTCAATCAGAGGGTGTCCTGCGTACATTCAATCAGAGGGTGTCCTGCATATGTTCAATCAGAACATGCATCACAAAACACTACTGAAGTGACTCAGCAGCAGTGCAATGTAGTAGCCTTCTGACGGCAACCTGCAAACGCACTGGCATCTCCCCAGTGGACCTTGCGGTCTGGACCCTGAACATGCAGTACACCGACCGAAGTTTTCAAAGGTGGATGTCAACCATCGACACATTCTAATCTGGGCTTCCCATTCCACTTTTCACTTTTTGTAGCAAGCTCATTAAATTTGTGAGGATGATGGCGTGTGTGGTCTGACTGTAACCTCTTGAGGCAATCCAGCAGAGGGCATGGGTGACTGCTTCCACCTCCATTGTGAAGCTGGAGGTTGAGACTGTATAGGCTGCACTGTCTTCATGGCTTCATGGATGGTAGTCACACCTTGCTTGACAGTGAAGTCCCACCCTGACTGGTCTCTGGTGAATGAGCCATCAGTGTACACTGAGGTCTTGTGGTTTGCCTGGGTGTGGCATGGGGTAAGGCCACAATGTGGATGCGTTTGGAATAATGGCCGGGGGTAGGGCCAAAATGCAGATTAGACCCTGGATGTGGCCAGGAGTAGTGGCTGGGGGTAGGGTCACAATGTGGATTACACCCTGGATGTGGCTGGGAGTAGTGGCTGGGGGTAGGGTCACAATGTGGATTACACCCTGGATGTGGCTGGGAGTAGTGGCTGGGGGTAGGGTCACAATGTGGATTACACCCAGGATGTGGCTGGGAGTAAAGGCAGGGGGTACGGTCACAATGTGGATTACACCCAGGATGTGGCTGGGAGTAAAGGCAGGGGGTAGGGTCACAATGTGGATTACACCCAGGATGTGGCTGGGAGTAAAGGCAGGGGGTAGGGTCACAATGTGGATTACACCCAGGATGTGGCTGGGAGTAAAGGCAGGGGGTAGGGTCACAATGTGGATTACACCCTGGACGTGGCTTGAGGTAGTGACTTGGGGCAGGGCGGCAAAAGGGACTGGACTCTACTTTCACCTCCCTTACCTTGAGCTAAAGCAAGCTTCCTTCCCACTCGGTAGCTTCTGTCGACTTCTCTGCCATACAGTCCCTTTGCTTTCACCTCCCCAGAAAACATGCGGACTGTGCGTATGCTGGATAGAGCTTCCTCTGCCTGTGTTCCCGCATCAGCCAGTCTGTCCTGAAATTCCTTTCTCTGCTTCTGAACAAATTTTCCTGAAGAAAAAAGCATCGAAAAGTAAGAAATCTGGTTGCCAAACTAATATAATTAATCATAAACAGATCAGTTCAAGATGGCATCTAACTGCTCAAGAAAGCCCACAGTTGCTCCATCTGTCTATCACAAGTTTGCCTTTGAAATATTTGTAAAGTTGGTCTGGAATAGTCAGTGTCAGTTTTAAGTCCCTCACAGCTTTCAACCTACAAATACTTTCCTTCTCTCAGACTATGATTAGGCACACTCAGCAAATAAGTCACCATGCAGTGACTATGGGATAATTTTGTAGTGCAGTGCTCCTGACATTCTTGGTTCAAGCTATGCCGAGTGTAAAGGCACATCTCAGCCATACATTCACTTTGAACACAAACTCTGCACGCACTGTTCACAAACTGTTCATGAACACTTGATTCCTAGAGAACAGTGCACACAGCTAGCTCAGTATTCTCCAAACTCCTTTGTATTTAGAATGGAAAGCTAGCTTCCTGACTGGCCAGCTTGCTTGCTTGTCTGGTTTCATGTCAAGGCAGACTTGCATGGTACTGGCACTGACCGGCCAGTCCGGTCACCTGTTTTTCACACAGATGACCATCAGGTCAGCAGACGTTGTGTCTTCAGCTTCAAATCAAAGGTCTTGGCTCATTTTATTGGCAATTTCAAGACACAGTATTTATGTACCTGATGGGCCCTGTGGTTCAGGGAAGCAAGTGGCTTGCATTCATAATGTTAATGGGTATTCACATCATGACAATCTCTTTCAGTCATACTGTAGATCTGTCATGGGATCACAGTTCAGTCACACTATAGACCTGTCATGGGATCACAGTTCGGTCATACTATAGATCTGTCATGAGGGGTGGTGGTGGAAGACATGAAGAAGAAAAGAGAGTTTTATTTTAATCACCGGTACTAGTCAGGTCTCCCTTCACCACACACACACACACACAAAGAAGTAATGAATGTGCACTTTCTGTGTGTCCCAGCTAGAGCAGAATGAATTACAACACTGTTCTAGTGGCCAGGGCACTTGCATGAGGGCACAACACTGTTCTAGTGGCCAGAGCACTTGCATGAGGGTACAACACCGTTCTAGTGGCCAGGGCACTTGCATGAGGGTACAACACTGTTCCAGTGGCCAGGGCACTTGCATGAGGATGCAACACTGTTCTAGTGGCCAGGGCACTTGCATGAAGGTACAACACTGTTCTAGTGGTGAGGGGACTTGCATGAGGGTACAACACTGTTCTAGTGGCCAGGGCACTTGCATGAGGGTACAACACTGTTCCAGTGGCCAGGGCACTTGCATGAAGGTGCAGCACTGTTCTAGTGGCCAGGGCACTTGCATGAGGGTGCAACACTGTTCTAGTGGTGAGGGGACTTGCATGAGGGTACAACACTGTTCTAGTGGCCAGGGCACTTGCATGAGGGTACAACACTGTTCTAGTGGCCAGGGCACTTGCATGAGGGTACAACACTGTTCTAGTGGCCAGGGCACTTGCATGAGGCAGGACACAGTGGACTGTAACATAAAGCTTGACGTTTCTCTCATTGAAAACTAAAAAGTAGCTGAAGCTCTGTGCTCTTGTGTGTATGTGTGTGTGTGTGTGTGTGTGTGTGTGTGTGTGTGTGTGTGTACATGCGTGTGTGTGTGTGTGTGTACATGCGCGTGTGTGTGTGTGTGTGTGTGTGTACATGTGTGTGTGTGTGTGTGTGTGTGTGTGTGTGTGTGTGTGTGTGTACATGTGTGTGTGTGTGTGTGTGTGCGTGCATGTGTTTATAGAGAGTGGATATTATTATGTGGGTATGGGTCTGGGTGGGTGTGTATACAACTGACCTTATTAGGTGTAAACAATTGAACATTTTCTATTTTCCACTATTCTTCCATAGCATCATTTAAATTTGCCCTCAAGACCCATCTTTTCTCTTCTGGGCTCTAAATGCCTTGCCTGTGTGCTATGTGTGTGTGTGTGTGTGTGTGTGTGTGTGTGTGTGTGTGTGTGTGTGTGTGTTTATGTGTGTGTGTGTGTGTGTGTGTGTGTGTGTGTGTGTGTGTGTGTGTGTGTGTGTGCGCGCGCGTGCGCGCAGTAGTGTGCATTCTGTGTGCGCAGTAGTGTGCACATGTGCATATATGTTTATGTTGGAAGTGATGAGAAAGACATTGAAAAAAAAGTTGCAGTGTGTTTCCTTATGTAATCAGTAGGATTTCATTGCACTCTTGGTTTTGGATATATTTCATCAACCCTGGATGGTGAACATCACTGCAGTGATGGGGTCTGAAGTGAAGGAGCCTGAGTGATGGAGCCTGCAGTGATCAGGCCCCACAGCTGCAGGCCCCACCACCACAGGCCCCACCACCACAGGCCCCACCACCACAGGCCCCACCACCACAGGCCCCACCACCACAGGCCCCACCACCACAGGCCCCACCACCACAGGCCCCACCACCACAGGCCCCACCACCACAGGCCCCACCACCACATGCCCCACCACTGCAGGCCCCACCACCACAGGCCCCACCACCACATGCCCCACCACTGCAGGCCCCACCACCACAGGCCCCACCACCACATGCCCCACCACTGCAGGCCCCACCACTGCAGGCCCCACCACTTCAGGCCCCACCACTGCAGGCCCCACCACTGCAGGCTCTATCACTTCAGGCCCCACTACTGCAGGCCCCACCACTGCAGGCCCCACCACTGCAGGCCCCACCACTGCAGGCTCTATCACTTCAGGCCCCACTACTGCAGGCCCCACCACTGCAGGCCCCACCACTTCAGGCCCCACCACTGCAGGCCCCACCACTGCAGGCCCCACCACTGCAGGCCCCACCACTTCAGGCCCCACCACTGCAGGCCCCACCACTGCAGGCCCCACCACTGCAGGCCCCACCACTGCAGGCTCTATCACTTCAGGCCCCACTACTGCAGGCCCCACCACTTCAGGCTCTATCACTTCAGGCCCCACCACCACAGGCCCCACCACAGCAGGCCCCACCACTGCAGGCTCTATCACTCCAGGCCCTACCACTGCAGGCTCTATCACTTCAGGCCCCACCACCACAGGCCCCACCACAGCAGGCCCCACCACTGCAGGCTCTATCACTCCAGGCCCTACCACTGCAGGCCCCACCACAGCAGGCCCCACCACCACAGGCCCCACCACAGCAGGCCCCACCACTGCAGGCTCTATCACTCCAGGCCCTACCACTGCAGGCCCCACCACAGCAGGCCCCACCACTGCAGGCCCCACCACAGCAGGCCCCACCACTGCAGGCCCCACCACAGCAGGCTCTATCACTGCAAGTCCCACCACAGCAGGCCCCACCACTGCAGGCCCCACCACAGCAGGCCCCACCACAGCAGGCCCCACCACTGCAGGCCCCACCACAGCAGGCCCCACCACTGCAGGCCCCACCACTGCAGGCTCTATCACTCCAGGCCCCACCACAGCAGGCTCTATCACTTCAGGCCCCACCACTGCAGGCCCCACCACAGCAGGCCCCACCACAGCAGGCTCTATCACTTCAGGCCCCACCACTGCAGGCCCCACCACAGCAGGCCCCACCATTGCAGTGATGTTCACTATCTAGAGGTAGAGCTGCAATGTTCTCGTACGGATTAGTTACTTCTCTTATGGATTAGTTACTTCTCTTATGGATTAGTTACTTCTCTTACGGATTAGTTACTTCTCTGATGGATTAGTTACTGCTCTTATGGATTAGTTACTGCTCTTATGGATTAGTTACTGCTCTTATGGATTAGTTACTCCATTTCTTACGGATTAACCACAAGCCTGGAAATTGACCCTGATTCAACATTCCCAGTAAAACAGTTAACACAGTAGAGAAGCACGCTGGCATGCCACTTTTAAGACTACCCTAAAAATCATGCAAAGGTGATCTTTCAAGAGGGGTGGTCCTTGGTGAGGGTCAATGAGGTAGAAACAGAAAGGGAAATGCAGTGATGTGAAAAGAGGAGTGATCCTTGGTGAGAGTCATTGAGGTGGAAACGGTCCTTGCCCTTGGTGAGGGACCACTGATGTGGAAACGGGAACGTAGAAGTTTCCACGAAAATGTTCTCAAAAGAGTGTTGGTCTCTCATCAGAACAGGGTACTGCTGTAAATGAAAGCAAACTAAAAAGGCTTTCCCTGTCCACCTTACCATATCTGACTGCACTGAGGGAGACGACGGGGACCACGCCCAAGAGAATGCCCGTGAGGGAGGCATTGAGGATGAACATGAACACTAGGGAGCCGATGATCTGCAGCAGGTAGCGTGTCAGCATGGAGATGTTCACCTGCAAATGCAGCCATAACCCACTGTTCACCAAGCGGGCCAAAAACTATGCACAAATAGCAACAGTTCTTTTCTGAGTGCTCGTTCAAGAAACAATGCATTGTCTGAGGGTGCTGCTGACTCTTGAAAACAAGAGGAGCACTTACATTCAGATGGTTGACATTCAAATGCAAAACCACAAAGCAACAATTATCTGACTTAAATACACAGCAGAGTCACACAAAGTAAGCTGTGTATCAGTCTAATATTACTTATGGGAAATGATTAAATAAAAAAAGGCAAAGAAGAAGCCAGTTGTACATGATATTCTGAATGTATGTAACCATCTTACAGCATTTAAACTACACTGGACAAGAAGTTTTAAAACACAATTTGCAGTTTACGTTCCTGATGAAGCTGTGGATTGAAGCTGGTCATGATCAAGGTCATCAAACCTGGAATGAATCTGAAGATCCAAAGGAAGGTTATAATCTTGCAAAGTTTGAAAGGCCTCAGTTAAAGAGTGTCAAAGAAAAAGCTAATGTTTTAGTTGTTGTCAAATCAGGGAATACATCAATTATCTTCCTTGAATACATGGAAAAGTCAAATATACATTCATGATCTAGTCAACTGAGACTGAGAAGGGAAAGCGAGGAGTTGTGAGATTGTGTGAATGTGGGTGTGCATGTGTGCGCGTGTGTGGATGCAGGGGAGGGGTGGGATAGAGTGAGATGGGTAATGCATTATTAAGTTAGGTTGTGTATTGTTGGAATGTTTCATGTATAGAGCTTTGAGCCTCACACATGTATAGTCATAGAGGAATTTGGTGCATCAGAAATGCATTTATTATTATTTAACTGTTGTTCAAGCGTCATTTTGTAGCTTGATAAAGGGTATTACCCTGAAAATTGGCATGTTGTGTTTTGTCCTAATAAACAGCATTCTTTTTAACCTGTCATGTGTTTGGACCAGATCAGCAAGCCCAGATTTCAAACCAGGAAGTGGATTTCCACCACCTTCTTCAAAAACAAGGGGCCTGCGGCAGTTTATGTTTTGCCTGCTAGCAGTACTATCACAGTCGTATTAACCAGAAATAGTTTTGCCCGAAGTTGATAAGGAGATCAGTGGCCAGCTTCCAGTCACCACCACCCAGGACGTCCTCATCCTCTAGGACAATACCCAATCCCATGACACAAAGGCCATGACTCTTGAAGGACATAAATAAACATCCACATCTTGCCCCACTCTCTGTACAGTGCTGACTTTGCTCCATGCATCTTCTGGTTCTTTCCTCCCTTGAAAGACAATCTTCTGGTTCTTTCCTCCCTTGAAAGACAATCTTCCTGCTCTTTCCTCCCTTGAAAGACAATCTTCCTGCTCTTTCCTCCCTTGAAAGACAATCTTCTGGCTCTCTCCTCCCTTGAAAGACAATCTTCTGGTTCTTTCCTCCCTTGAAAGATAATCTTCCTGCTCTTTCCTCCCTTGAAAGACAATCTTCTGGTTCTTTCCTCCCTTGAAAGATAATCTTCTGGCTCTTTCTTCCCTTAAAAGATAATCTTCTGGTTCTTTCCTCCCTTGAAAGACAAAGTACCTGAGAAGTTTTCTTGTGTCCAATACCTCACCTTCCAGCACCGTGAATGAATGCAGTAATTTGGAACAGGTGCATCCAAAACTGTCCTAGATATTTCCAACTGATCACCAGTTTTGGATCATACCTCATAGCAAGCCATTTTTTCACACAACACTCTGGTTCATGATGAAGCAACAGTGAATGCAGTGATTTGGAACAGGTGCAACCAAAACTGTCCTAGATATTTCCAACTGATCACCAGTTTTGGATCATACCTCGTAGCAGGCCATTCTATTCACATGACACTCTGGTTCATGATGAAGCAACAGTGAATGCAGTAATTTGGAACAGGTGCAACCAAAACTGTCGTAGATATTTCCAACTGATCACCAGTTTTGGATCATACCTCGTAGCAGGCCATTTTATTCACATGACACTCTGGTTCATGATGAAGCAACAGTGAATGCAGTAATTTGGAGCAGGTGCAACCAAAACTGTCCTAGATATTTCCAACTGATCACCAGTTTTGGATCATACCTCGTAGCAGGCCATTCTATTCACATGACACTCTGGTTCATGATGAAGCAACAGTGAATGCAGTAATTTGGAACAGGTGCAACCAAAACTGTCGTAGATATTTCCAACTGATCACCAGTTTTGGATCATACCTCGTAGCAGGCCATTTTATTCACATGACACTCTGGTTCATGATGAAGCAACAGTGAATGCAGTAATTTGGAGCAGGTGCAACCAAAACTGTCCCAGATATTTCCAACTGATCAACAGTTTTGGATCATACCTCGTAGCAGGCCATTTTATTCACATGACACTCTGGTTCATGATGAAGCACCGCCATACCAAGTTTGGTTACAAAATGGTTGAGCAGTTCACAGGATGTCTTCTGGACAAAGCCTGGACACATGGACAGACAGTGATTCAAATATATCCCCCCCCCCCCACAAACTTCATTACACCAAATCAAAAACTGCCCCCCCCCCCCCCCCACCCACCCAAAAAAAACTGTACACAATTAACAAACATCATAAAAATACTCAGTTCCATTACATACTGTGACAGCATTCTGAAGAACCTGGGTGTCCGAGGCAAGTCGATTACATAGTTCACCTGTCCTGTAACAATAACAACATATACTTTTTATGGCTCTTATTATTTCATTTTATGACATTAATTTATATGATACATGTAGGCCTACACAGTGGCTGTTGTTAAATGTTTAAACATTAGTAGAAACATCAGTAGAAACATCAGTAGAAACATTAGTAGAAACATTAGTAGAAACATCAGTAGAAACATTAGTAGAAACATTAGTAGAAACATTAGTAGAAACATTAGTAGAAACATGAGTAGCAACATCAGTAGAAACATCAGTAGAAACATTAGTAGAAACATTGGTAGAAACATTAGTAGAAACATCAGTAGAAACATCAGTAGAAACATGAGTAGCAACATTAGTAGAAACATTAGTAGAAACATCAGTAGAAACATTAGTAGCAACATTAGTAGAAACATGAGTAGCAACATTAGTAGAAACATGAGTAGCAACATTAGTAGAAACATGAGTAGCAACATGAGTAGAAACATGAGTAGCAACATGAGTAGAAACATGAGTAGCAACATGAGTAGAAACATGAGTAGCAACATGAGTAGAAACATGAGTAGCAACATGAGTAGCAACATGAGTAGCAACATGAGTAGCAACATGAGTAGAAACATGAGTAGCAACATGAGTAGCAACATGAGTAGCAACATGAGTAGCAACATGAGTAGAAACATGAGTAGCAACATGAGTAGCAACATGAGTAGCAACATTAGTAGAAACATTAGTAGAAACATGAGTAGCAACATGAGTAGCAACATTAGTAGAAACATGAGTAGCAACATGAGTAGCAACATGAGTAGCAACATGAGTAGAAACATGAGTAGCAACATGAGTAGAAACATGAGTAGCAACATGAGTAGAAACATGAGTAGCAACATGAGTAGAAACATGAGTAGCAACATGAGTAGAAACATGAGTAGCAACATGAGTAGAAACATGAGTCATAGCATCCCAGCAGGAGTGCTGCATGGGACTGAGAATTAGCCAGTGGCACAAACACTGCTGGTCATGTGCTGGTGCCAGTTGGTGTGGCGTCACTATGGCTGGAACCACTGGTCAGCTAAGTCTGTCTCTCCTGACAGAGATTCAATCTCATGATCATCTGTGAAGGTGAGCTGCTGTAGCACTGCCAGTATGGTATTCTGCCTTTGCTTATGATTGACACGTACATGTGAATGGGTTCAGTGATGTTTGCCCTCATACAACCATTATGGTTGACTGGGCATTCAAAATCAGTTATCCAACTGGGTTTAGTGCTAAATAGTAGCATTTGGCACTAACAGAGCTGTATTGTTGCATGGGTGTGATAATGATGCTGAGTGAATGAACCAACAGCAAGATACCTGCCTCATGCTTTTACCTGGGGAAAATAAAATTATCATGTCTTATGTCAACAAACAAAACACACACACACACACACACACACACACACACACACACACACACACACACACACACACACACACACACACACACAAAAGAAAAGAAAAAAGACAGAGACAGAAAAACAGTGAGAAACAACATTTAGGTACAATTTCAAAAGGGACAGTTCCAAATAAGTGTTAATGAGATCAGCTGGATTACCAAGGTAGCTGAGACAGTAAGCAAGACTTAGGGGTGTTGGTGCAGGCAACAGAATCTCAACACGCCTGGTAACAACACTTAAGAAGTGTTGGTGCAGGCAAAAGAATGCCCGGTAACAACACTTAGGGGTGTTGGTGCAGGCAACAGAATCTCAACACGCCCAGTAACAACACTTAGGGGTGTTGGTGCAGGCAACAGAATCTCAACACACCCAGTAACAACACTTACAAGTGTTGGTGCAGGCAACATGATCTCAACACACCCAGTAACAACACTTACGAGTGTTGGTGCAGGCAACAAATTCTCAACACGCCTGGTAACAACACTTAGGGTGTTGGTGCAGGTAACAGAATCTCAACACACCCAGTAACAACACAACACTTACAAGTGTTGGTGCAGGCAACATAATCTCAACACACCCAGTAACAACGCTTACGAGTGTTGGTGCAGGCAACAAATTCTCAACACGCCTGGTAACAACACTTAGGGGTGATGGTGCAGGCAACAGAATCTCAACACACCCAGTAACAACACTTACGAGTGTTGGTGCAGGCAACAAATTCTCAACATGCCTGGTAACAACACTTAGGGGTGTTGGTGCAGGCAACAGAATCTCAACACACCCGGTAACAGCACTTAGGGGTGTTGGTGCAGGCAACAAAATCTCAGCACGCCTGGTAACAGCACTTAGGAGTGTTGATGCAGACGACTGAATCTCAGCACGCCTGGTAACAGCACTTAGGAGTGTTGATGCAGACGACTGAATCTCAGCACGCCTGGTAACAGCACTTAGGAGTGTTGATGCAGACGACTGAATCTCAGCACGCCTGGTAACAGCACTTAGGAGTGTTGATGCAGACGACTGAATCTCAGCACGCCTGGTAACAGCACTTAGAAGTGTTGATGCAGACGACTGAATCTCAGCACGCCTGGTAACAGCACTTAGGAGTGTTGATGCAGACGACTGAATCTCAGCACTCTCTCACCATTTGTGCACCTCCCAGCAGCACTTTGGATCTCATGACCTGCCATGACCTAGCTCTGTAAGGATGGTCCAGGGATAAAATGAAAACTGAAAAACTAAACATCTCTTAGTCTGATATTACCTTTCCATTTTATCAAGTGGCATTATACCAGAGCTGTTTGACTGTTGCTTACTCAGAGGATTGTGTTAAAAAAAATGGCATGTTGTTTTGTATCGTCCCATTAAACAAGAGACATTCTTTTTAACCTTTTGCCTCAGACTTTTTTCACAATGCTGCAAGTAAACCTTGTTTCAGTTTTTATTTTTTAAGCACATAGTGTACCTGTTTCCCTATCATAAATACACAGTACAGGTACATAGGCATACTGACCAAGGTCAGTGTTCTTGGAAGTCACGTTTAGATGGACAACAGTAAGACAAGCATACAGATGTGCTGAACAGCGTCAGTGTTGATGGAAGTGATGGTTGGACGGACAAGTATCTGGGTCATCAAATTTGCTTCATTTGATTGTGTGTGTGTGTGGGGGGGGGGGGGAGGCGCACACACATGTGTGTGTGTGCTTAGAAGTCTCTACAGACAAGATTTTTGTGCTTTACAAATACATTTTTTAGTGCGTCCATGTCAGTGAAAGTGGTGTCTGGACAGACAACAGCTGTATAAACACAGGTACCTTGGGGTGTTTGTCAGCTTCAGTGAAGGTGGTGTTTCACTGAACAGACAATGGCTATAAACACAGGTGCCTTGGGGTGTTTGTCAGTGTCAATGAAAGTGGTGTCTGAACAGACCATGGCTATAAACTCAGGTACCTTGGGGTGTTTGTCAGTGTCAGTGAAAGTGGTGTCTGAACAGACCATGGCTATAAACACAGGTACCTTGGGGTGTTTTTCAGTGTCAGGGAAAATGGTGTCTCACTGGACAGACAACAGCTTGTATTTTCACTGCCCTTAGGATGTCCTACAATGTCACTTGCAAAGCGATTTCTGTCTGCTTGTAGGATGCTGTACAAGTTCCTGCCTGAAGTCAAGCTTCTCTGAAATGTTTATGTGCAAGAACATTTCTGGGGCGCAACTCCGTCATGACCTTCAACTGCACTTGTCTCTGTTTTGCATGCTTCCTCTCACCCGTGGCTGCTGGTGTCTCTGGAGTATCTGCTGTAAATGTACGTGAACAAATTTGTTTGATTCTTTTTGGAATATGTGACCTGTGATCTTTTTTGTAGTGCTGGATTCAACAAGTGAACTTTGTGTACAGTTCAGTTTGTTTTTATGGACTCTGACTCAACTCGCCACTGCTGTGACAGCGACTTTTTATCATCAGTTTACTCCTTCAGCTGTTTTTACCTCACAGAACCGTGAACTTCGACCTTGTTTAAACTATAGGGTGTGCAACCTTTCACTACTCGCACACACAGCTGCTCAGGCTCCACTCCAGAGCCACATTTTCAGACGATGCTTGTGTATCAGATGACACAACATGATTCACTGCCCTGGTCGCAGAGGAGGGAAGAGGGGCAGGGTCAAGCAGAGAGCAAAGTCAGTCCACAACAACACCAATCAACTGGAAGCCTGTAAAAGCTTGTGCACTGTTCCTCCATCACCTGATGTAAAGGAGGCAACAGAAACGATCCGCTGCACTGTGCAGAAGCAGGAAAGTCAGTCTCCTGAAACCCGAGATGGCGGTGCCTTGCTGGATAAAATTAAAAGTATGAAACAAGTTCTTCACCAAACATACACATACCTATTAGTGTCAAAGAAAGCAATATCTTGGTTGACAACAGAACCAAACAATTTTTGACGCAGACGTGCTACCATCCTCTGGCCAGCCAAAACAAAGAGCCATGCCCGCGCCATTGATGCAAAGGCTCCAACAACATAGACTCCCAGCAGTATCAGCACTGTGTGGTTCAGTTCATCTGTGGAACCAATTGATATAGATTAGTGTCAGTAAAACCATTTTTAGTGTCTTTCCTTGAGGAGGGAAGGGCGGTACAAATGTTAAAGGACATGGTAGGACTAAGGAGGGGTGGGGCTGTGGCATGAAGGAGACGGAGGGGGTGAGTGGGGCATGAAGGAGGATGGGGTGACTGCAGCATGAAGGAGAAGGAGGGGGTGACTGGGGCACAAAGGAGAGGGAAGGGTGACTGAGGCATGAAGGAGAAGGAGGGGGTGACTGGGGCACAAAGGAGGGGGAAGGGTGACTGAGGCATGAAGGAGAAGGAGGGGGTGACTGGGGCACAAAGGAGAGGGAAGGGTGACTGAGGCATGAAGGAGAGGGAGGAGTGACTGGGGTATGGAGGGGAGGGAGAGGTGACTGGGGTATGGAGGGGAAGGTGGGGGTGACTGTGGCATGATGGAGAGGGAGGGGTGACTGTGGCATGAAGGAGAGGGAGGGAGGGGGTGGAGGGGGTGATTGTGGCATGAAGGAGAGGGAGGAGTGACTGGGGTATGAAGGAGAGGGAGAGGTGACTGGGGTATGGAGGGGAAGGTGGGGGTGACTGTGGCATGAAGGAGAAGGAGGGGGTGACTGGGGCACAAAGGAGAGGGAAGGGTGACTGAGGCATGAAGGAGAGGGAGGAGTGACTGGGGTATGGAGGGGAGGGAGAGGTGACTGGGGTATGGAGGGGAAGGTGGGGGTGACTGTGGCATGATGGAGAGGGAGGGGTGACTGTGGCATGAAGGAGAGGGAAGGGTGACTGGGGTATGGAGGGGAGGGAGGGGGTGATTGTGGCATGAAGGAGAGGGAGGAGTGACTGGGGTATGAAGGAGAGGGAGAGGTGACTGGGGTATGGAGGGGAAGGTGGGGGTGACTGTGGCATGAAGGAGAGGGAGGGGTGACTGTGGCATGAAGGAGAGGGAAGGGTGACTGGGGTATGGAGGGGAAGTAGGGGATGATTGTGGCATGAAGGAGAGGGAGGAGTGACTGGGGTATGAAGGAGAGGGAGAGGTGACTGGGGTATGGAGGGGAAGCAGGGGGTGACTGTGGCATGAAGGAGAGGGAGGGGGTGACTGTGGCATGAAGGAGAGGGAGAGGTGACTGGGGTATGGAGGGGGTGACTGTGGCATGAAGGAGAGGGAGGGGGTGACTGGGGCATGAAGAAGAGGGATGGGATGACTGGGGCATGAAGGAGAGGGAGGGGGTGACTGTGGCATGAAGGAGAGGGAGGGGGTGACTGTGGCATGAAGGAGAGGGAGGGGGTGACTGGGGCATGAAGAAGAGGGATGGGGTGACTGGGGCATGAAGGAGAGGGAGGGGATGACTGTGGAATGAAGGGGAGGGAGGGGGTGACTGGGGCATGAAGGAGTGGGAGGGGGTGACTGGGGCATGAAGGAGAGGGAGGGGTGACTGGGGCATGAAGGAGAGGGATGGGGTGACTGTGGCATAAAGAGAGGGAGGGGGTGACTGTGGCATGATGAGAGGGTGGGGTGACTGTTGCATAAAGAGAGGGAGGGGGTGACTGGCACATGATGGGCAGGGGGACTGGGGCATGAAGAAGGCAGAGGGTGACTGTGGTATGAAGGAGAGGGAGGGGGTGACTCTGGTATGAAGGAGAGGGAGGGGTGGGGCTGTGGTATGAAGGAGAAGAAGAGGTGGGGCTGTGGTATGAAGGGGAGGCAGGGGGTGACTGTGGTATGAAGGAGAGGGAGGGGGTGACTGTGGTATGAAGGAGAGGGAGGGGTGGGGCTGTGGTATAAAGGAAAGGGAGGTGCATGGCTGGGGTGTGAAGGAGAGGGTGGGGGGGGGGCACAAAAATATGCATATGTCCTCCAAGATTAATAATAATAATAGGTAACTTTTGTATAGTGCTATTCTCTGACATACACAAACTCGCTGCGCTTTACAACATTCTCCAACATTTTGTAAGATAACTGAGAAATAAAATCAAAGGTAACATGTTCATGTTACTTTCGATTCATTGAATTAGTACCTAATACAGTAAATGTCCTCCAAGATTCATTGAATTAGTACCTAATACAGCAAATGTCCTACAAGATTCATTGAATTAGTACCTAATACAGTGAATGTCCTCCAAGATTCATTGAATTTGTACCTAATACAGTGAATGTCCTCCAAGATTCAGTGAATTTGTACCTAATACAGTGAATGTCCTCCAAGATTCAGTGAATTAGTACCTAATACAGCAAATGTCCTACAAGATTCATTGAATTAGTACCTAATACAGCAAATGTCCTCCAAGATTCAGTGAATTAGTACCTAATACAGCAAATGTCCTACAAGATTCATTGAATTAGTACCTAATACAGTGAATGTCCTCCAAGATTCATTGAATTTGTACCTAATACAGTGAATGTCCTCCAAGATTCATTGAATTAGTACCTAATACAGTCAACACACACAATTCAAAAATCTATTTAAGTCACCAAATCTGAAATTCTTGAACTGATTAAAAAAATATTTTGCAGGCTTAGTTAAATTTGTTTTTCAATGAACCATCCACAGTCTGCTCTTTGAGTTCTTCTGAACAAAACATCTGATTACTCCACATATTTTTTTTTTTAGCAACATCACTACCACCCCTCCCTCCCCAACCCCTCCTCTCCCTCCCTCCATCCACTTTACTGTACATAAACAGGTAACTATTGGCAGTGACAACAGCCACTGCATTATTCCACTTTCTTACTCATGCTTTTCAATGCTGCATCCACCACCCTGCCGAAGAACAAGGGTGCCACAATCTGAGACCCACTTGACACCAACATTGCAAACAGTCCACCAGTCAGAAGGGGAGTTTCCTGAAATCAGCAGATTGGCATATTTTTCTCCCATATCACAAAAAGAAATGCAAAGATGTTTGGAGTCTACCACACATTTCTGAGCCATATTCTAGTCATTTTTTTTACTGACAAATCTGAAACAAGGATATCTGCTAGCATTAAAAAATCTTTTTTTTAAAAGAATGCCTCCTCATAATGTCACAAAACACAACTTCAGTAATCACATGTAATGTCTTTTCTACATTAATTCAATTCAAAAACTTTAAACATCCCACACGGGGCAATTTTTTTTGTGGTCATGGCGGGCTCATAACTTACAACTGTCTAATGTAAATTTTTGTTTATTTCAAAATGTGCACTTAATCATTCCCATGAAAAAACAAACAGAATGTGTTCACAGTGTTGACAATGTAATCTCACATGGAAGTAAAAGATATGTTTTGTTTTTATCTTCCACCAGACATTCCCTTTCTCACCTCTTTAGCCAGAGAGAACAGTAAGAGATGTCCAGGGTTCCTCTGAAATGTCTATGATACTTTAGCATGTTATCTCTTTGGTTAGAGAGAACAGTTTGAGATGTCCAATTTACCTCTTAGGCCTGAGAGGACAGTTTGTTATCCAGTTGACCTCTTTAGCTAGGGAGAACAGTTTGATGTCCAGTTTACCTCTCTAGCTTGAGAGAACAGTTTGAGATGCTACCTCTTTAGCCAGAGAGAACCGTTTGAGAAGTCCAGTTTCCTCTTTAGCTAGAGAGAACAGTTTGATATCCAGTATACCTCTTTTAGTCTTTAGCTGGAGAGAATGGTTTGATGTCCAGTTTACCTCTCTAGCTTGAGAGAACAGTTTCAGATGCTACCTCTTTAGCGAGAGAGAACAGTTTGATATGTCCAGGCTACCTCTTCAGCTACAAAACAGTCTGAGAAGTCCAGGTTACCTTTTTCACCAGAGAGAACAATTTGAGAAAACCAGGTTACCTCTTTAGTCAGAGGGAACAGTCTGTGCTGTCCATGTTATTCTTTTAGCTTTCTGAGAAGTCCACTTTACCCCTTTAGCTAAGAGAATAGTCTGAAGTGTGAAGGTTACAGTTGGAGTTAGAACAGTTTGAGCCATCTAGGTTACCTCTTTAGTCAGAGGGAACAGTCTGTGCTGTCCATGTTATTCTTTTAGCTTTCTGAGAAGTCCACTTTACCCCTTTAGCTAAGAGAATAGTCTGAAATGTGAAGGTTACAGTTTGAGTAAGAACAGTTTGAGCCATCTAGGTTACCTCTTTAGTCAGAGGGAACAGTCTGTGCTGTCCATGTTATTCTTTTAGCTTTCTGAGAAGTCCACTTTACCCCTTTAGCTAAGAGATTAGTCTGAAGTGTGAAGGTTACAGTTGGAGTTAGAACAGTTTGAGCCATCTAAGTTACCTCTTTAGCTAAGAGAATAGTCTGAAGTGTGAAGGTTACAGTTGGAGTTAGAACAGTTTGAGCCATCTAGCTTACCTCTTTAGCTAAGAGAATAGTCTGAAGCGTGAAGGTTTCAGTTGGAGTTAGAACAGTTTGAGCCATCTAGGTTACCTCTTTAGCTAAGAGAATAGTCTGAAGTGTGAAGGTTACAGTTGGAGTTAGAACAGTTTGAGCCATCTAGGTTACCTCTTTAGCTAAGAGAATAGTCTGAAGTGTGAAGGTTACAGTTGGAGTTAGAACAGTTTGAGCCATCTAGGTTACCTCTTTAGCTAGAAAGAACATAAAAGAATAAAAAGAATGCTTATTTATTACAACAGACGCAGAGTTTGCAATTTTCTATAAATTATCTATGTCATAATAAATAAGCATTCTTTTGAATCTTTTATGTGTTTGGATGTTGTTTTAGAACACTGGCAGTCATTCTTGCTTCAGATTTTGCTAGAAAGAACAGTTTGCAAAGTCCACATTACCTCTTTAGCTAGAGAGAACAGTTTAAGAAGTCCAGGTTTCTTTTGGATCACTCGCCCATCACTGTTCAGCTCCTGTCCCATCTCATTGAACTGATGAAGGATTCGAACCAGCTGCAGCCTACGCATGGCACGGCCGCTCCACAGCCCCAATACAAGCTCCAAAAAGGTCAAGCACACAAATGATATGCACACAGCATTGTATGTTGCACTCATAACCTCATAGTGTGAGTCATTGAGCAAGCTGTTAAGCACCAAGGCATCCTTCACAATGCCAAAAGTGAGGCAAGAGAAGGGTATTAACTTGACGGCTATATGAAGCCATAACACTTGTTTTTGTAGAACACTGTCAAAAGGGCTTTCAATAAGCTTGCTGGAAGACTCCTCCAAAGATGCCATTACTATCAACTGGGCAACTGTTTTTAGTATAGCCAGCATGGCAATATCAAAGACGGACTCTGTGAAGTTGAATTCCATGATGTTCTTTTCAAAATACTTGGTGTCCCCACCTACAATTAAAAAACAAACAAAAGCAAAATGGTAAACTGCTTCATGAATAAGGACATTATATATGTACCTTTCATGTAGAGCACAAAATAATGCATTTTTCTGTCATTTTAATCCCTTCAATCTGAACTTTATTTATAAACAAGGGTTTAAACATTTTACATGTACAATGACAAACATTTGTGTATAGACTTTGCATGTGAAACACACACATACACACACACACACACACACACACACACACACACACACACACACACACACACACACACACACACACACACACACACACACACATGCACACACACTCTTAACCATTGTTTTTCACACCATTTATAAAATATCATTCAATAAATTATAACGAACCAAAACATCCTGTAAAATTCAATTTGACCATGATTCAGCAACAATCAGTTTGCAGACTAATTCTCTACTACTTTCCAATAACCAGCTAGTGCTTTGGTGATTAACCAAACAGCACTTTTTGAAACACCGACTCCCTGATACTCACCACACAGCCAGAGTATGACAGAGAGCAATCCATTGATAATGACCACAGTACTCATGATGTTGGAATAGCGCACTCCGACTCCCTGATACTTACCACACAGCCAGAGTATGACAGAGAGCAATCCATTGATAATGACCACAGTACTCATGATGTTGGAATAGCGCACTCCGACTCCCTGATACTCACCACACAGCCAGAGTATGACAGAGAGCAATCCATTGATAATGACCACAGTACTCATGATGTTGGAATAGCGCACTCCGACTCCCTGATACTCACCACACAGCCAGAGTATGACAGAGAGCAATCCATTGATAATGACCACAGTACTCATGATGTTGGAATAGCGCACTCCGACTCCCTGATACTCACCACACAGCCAGAGTATGACAGAGAGCAATCCATTGATAATGACCACTGGACTCATGATGTTGGAATAGCACACTCCGACTCCCTGATACTCACCACACAGCCAGAGTATGACAGAGAGCAATCCATTGATAATGACCACTGTACTTATGATGTTGGAATAGCGCACTCCGACTCCCTGATACTCACCACACAGCCAGAGTATGACAGAGAGCAATCCATTGATAATGACCACAGTACTCATGATGTTGGAATAGCGCACTGCAGGCAGGGAGTAGTGCTGATGGCTGACGCTGTGCACAGGACCTTCATTTTCTGCTTCCTTCTTTCCATCTCCTCCATCTCTGCCCCGGCTGTTTCCACCGCTCATCCCTGGTGGCATCCTGGCAGCCTTCACCACTCAGCCAATGACTCAGTCTGGGAGGGAAACACTGACAGTTTTGCTAACTGCATACATGTTGCAGCCTTCACCACTCAGCCAATGACTCAGTCTGGGAGGGAAACACTGACAGTTTGGCTAACTGCATACATGTTGCAGCCTTCACCACTCAGCCAATGACTCAGTCTGGGAGGGAAACACTGACAGTTTGGCTAACTGCATACATGTTGCAGCCTTCACCACTCAGCCAATGACTCAGTCTGGGAGGGAAACACTGACAGTTTGGCTAACTGCATACATGTTGCAGCCTTCACCACTCAGCCAATGACTCAGTCTGGGAGGGAAACACTGACAGTTTGGCTAACTGCATACATGTTGCAGCCTTCACCACTCAGCCAATGACTCAGTCTGGGAGGGAAACACTGACAGTTTGGCTAACTGCATACATGTTGCAGCCTTCACCACTCAGCCAATGACTCAGTCTGGGAGGGAAACACTGACAGTTTGGCTAACTGCATACATGTTGCAGCCTTCACCACTCAGCCAATGACTCAGTCTGGGAGGGAAACACTGACAGTTTGGCTAACTGCATACATGTTGCAGCCTTCACCACTCAGCCAATGACTCAGTCTGGGAGGGAAACACTGACAGTTTGGCTAACTGCATACATGTTGCAGCCTTCACCACTCAGCCAATGACTCAGTCTGGGAGGGAAACACTGACAGTTTGGCTAACTGCATACATGTTGCAGCCTTCACCACTCAGCCAATGACTCAGTCTGGGAGGGAAACACTGACAGTTTGGCTAACTGCATACATGTTGCAGCCTTCACCACTCAGCCAATGACTCAGTCTGGGAGGGAAACACTGACAGTTTGGCTAACTGCATACATGTTGCAGCCTTCACCACTCAGCCAATGACTCAGTCTGGGAGGGAAACACTGACAGTTTTGCTAACTGCATACATGTTGCAGCCTTCACCACTCAGCCAATGACTCAGTCTGGGAGGGAAACACTGACAGTTTGGCTAACTGCATACATGTTGCAGCCTTCACCACTCAGCCAATGACTCAGTCTGGGAGGGAAACACTGACAGTTTGGCTAACTGCATACATGTTGCAGCCTTCACCACTCAGCCAATGACTCAGTCTGGGAGGGAAACACTGACAGTTTGGCTAACTGCATACATGTTGCAGCCTTCACCACTCAGCCAATGACTCAGTCTGGGAGGGAAACACTGACAGTTTGGCTAACTGCATACATGTTGCAGCCTTCACCACTCAGCCAATGACTCAGTCTGGGAGGGAAACACTGACAGTTTGGCTAACTGCATACATGTTGCAGCCTTCACCACTCAGCCAATGACTCAGTCTGGGAGGGAAACACTGACAGTTTGGCTAACTGCATACATGTTGCAGCCTTCACCACTCAGCCAATGACTCAGTCTGGGAGGGAAACACTGACAGTTTGGCTAACTGCATACATGTTGCAGCCTTCACCACTCAGCCAATGACTCAGTCTGGGAGGGAAACACTGACAGTTTGGCTAACTGCATACATATTGCGACAGTTTGGCTAACTGCATACATGTTGCAGCCTTCACCACTCAGCCAATGACTCAGTCTGGGAGGGAAACACTGACAGTTTGGCTAACTGCATACATGTTGCGCTTTGCAGCTTGCCCTGATATAACTGTAATGGTTGATCTGGTCTAGGTCACCACTGAGGTCTAGGTCCCCCCTGGGCCATCAGGTCTAGATCACCACTGGGCCATCAGGTCTAGGTCCCCCCTAGGCCATCAGGTCTAGGTCCCCCCCTGGGCCATCATGTCTAGGTCACCCCAGGGCCATCAGGTCTAGGCCACTACTGGGCCATCAGGTCTAGGTCCCCCCCTGGGCCATCATGTCTAGGTCACCACTGGGCCATCAGATCTAGGTCACCACAGGGCCATCAGTTCTAGGTCACCAATGGACCATCAGGTCTAGGTCACCATTGGACCATCAGGTCTAGGTCACCACTGGGCCATCAGGTCTAGGTCACCCCTGAGGTCTGGGTCCTTACTAGGCCATCAGGTCTAGGTCACCACTGGGCCATCAGAGCATCTTGTACTGTCATGACAGCCATGTTGGCATGTGTGTCATCTTCTTGACTGCTTTTATATAGCACTATTCTCCGCTCTCGAGCAGCCTCACCGCGCTCGCATGTGACTAGCTTTTTATAGCGCGTTTTTGAATATCCACTGAAGTGGTGTACTTACAGTGCTGGCATGGCTGGTGCCACATGAAACTGCTGCCGTCTCAGCACACGTTTCGTGCACATCATACAACCATGCCCCATGTATCTTCATGCAAATCCTCATAAGTAGGGTGTATGCGTGTTTAGCTGTAACCTGCCACCAGCACTCAGTTTTGGCAGAATGACTGTGATCTTTTACATGCTACTGCGGTAACACGGGGGTGGAACAGACACCGAAATAAGACTCTGTACAGAAAGTTGACCCTGGGGAAGAAAATTCACCTGCCGCTCCTGCTGGGATTTGAACCCATGACCTTTCAATCATGAATCCGGCACTCTAACAAATCCCACTGACTAACCCCGCTCATCTGCAAACCTCCTGCTTCATGAAATGGAAGAAAGACAGCCCAAGGTCAGGGTGTAGCCCAAACTCCAAGCACTTGTTTATGACATCCTTCTTTCAACCACTGCTGTATTTAGTTATGCCATAGGGCCCAGAAAACTGTCAGCTAACAAGCAGTTTTTTTGCTGGTGCTCAAACAGTAGCAAGTTTGTTACAAACAACTCAGATAAAACAAGGTGTATCATTTACAGCCACCAACAAAGTTTACACCAGCACAAATAAAATCACAATTGTTTGAATCAAGACGGAACTCTCTTTTTACCTGGGGTGGATGTGTCTCATGTTTACGTGCATGCTTGGGCGCTAGGTTGCTTCTACAGTCATATTAGTACCAGAACCTTTCAGATGGTGCTGACCGCGTCACTGGACAGATGCGTGGAGATAAAGAATGCACCTTCAGTGGCATAACTAAATCTGGCAGAGTTTGGAGGAAGGTGCCGGAGTGTGGATGTAGCCCTGTGGCACACCTGAATCAACGTTGATGTACTGTTCGCTATTAGTAGGGCACACCTGAATCAACGTTGATGTACTGTTCGCTATTAGTAGGGCACACCTGAATCAACGTTGATGTACTGTTCGCTATTAGTAGGGCACACCTGAATCAACGTTGATGTGCTGTTCGCTATTAGTAGGGCACACCTGAATCAACGTTGATGTACTGTTCACTGAGTCGCTATTACTAGTATTAGTACTAATAGTAGGGCACACCTGAATCAACGTTGATGTACTGTTCGCTATCAGCCACAACCGCCTGCGTCCTTCCCGACAGAAAAACCTGAATCCAAATCTAGAGTCTCTCGGATCCCTTTAGGTACAGCTGGAGAGGCGGATGTCCTCAGATGTCGGGCTGACATTAGAACGATTTGGGATAGAAGTACGACTGGCTCCGATTAAATGTTCTTATCTACCCCATAATAGTAGTATAATAATCAAAATGATCATTGTGGCTGTTGTTATTCATTCACCTTGAAGCTGATGAGAATGCTAATGAGGCAGTGACTGATGTAACACCGAGTCAGTTGCAACAGAGTTCAGCCGCACCGGTAACTACTCTATTGACCAACGACACTGGACAGCGCAAACGAAAACACCAATGATTTACCTGATATCTACTTCAAACCCCACTTCAGGATTATTCTAGAAAGTCAAGACTTCGGCAATTTCTCCAAACAACAAAGCGCTTAAAAATTACCGTTTACTTTTGATCTTCAATCGTGACTCAGGCAGCGTTCCGTCAAGAATACACACGCACTAGTCAACTACTGCCGTGCGCATAGCCACTGGACCTCACTTCCCGTGCATTGCCTCCACGCTGGCTGGATATCGGCACTTTGTCATTTACACATTCACAGCGGTTGATGGATCGTCGAACGAAAATCGCCGAAATTTGTGGCTTCAGATGCTTTTTCAAAGGAGCACAGTATCAGCTTGAAAACGAAGGTTTTATTTTAAAACGCTAAGTCAGAGTTTATTTTCTATTTAGACTATAAGTTGCATACACATGTGTCACGTCAGTCCCGGACTGACGATTCAGACTTACTCGGGCAACGTACGTGGCCGGGCCATGCGTCTTTCGACCTCATCATGCTGAAAAATCGGCAGTGATCGAACCGCTACTGCTGGTGAGCAGAACAAACGGTAAAGAAGGAGGAAAACAAGACACCGAAAGAAAACGGGTCATGGATATATGGAAAAACGTGACAATACACTCCGATCGTCGAACGAAAATCGCCGAAATTTGTGGCTTCACTCAGTGAGATGCTTTTTCAAAGGAGCACAGTATCAGCTTGAAAACGAAGGTTTTATTTTAAAACGCTAAGTCAGAGTTTATTTTCTATTTAGACTATAAGTTGCATACACATGTGTCACGTCAGTCCGACTGACGATTCAGACTTACTCGGGCAACGTACGTGGCCGGGCCATGCCGCGTCTTTCGACCTCATCATGCTGAAAAATCGGCAGTGATCGAACCGCTACTGCTGGTGAGCAGAACAAACAGTAAAGAAGGAGGAAAACAAGACACCGAAAGAAAACGGGTCATGGATATAAGAAAAACAATACACTCCGACGTTTCGCCGACATGACTGAAGCGTGTCTCAAGTTAGCTGGGCCAGCCGCCCGGCACGGTCAGCCGGGGACCGAAGCGGAGTGGGCCCGGGGTGGCCGCGGGGCGAGGGGTTAGTAACCCGGCGTTAGGCCTACGGCGACTCACATCGAAGACACTGACGGAGTTTGTCGAAACGTCGGAGTGTATTGTTGTTGTTTTTCACCCGTGACTGACCTGTCTTCTTTTTCAGTCGTGACTTAAGTTGTTTTCCTCGTTCGCTACCAGTTTCGGTTCTTCTCACCAGCAGTCTTTTCCTACCCAGCCTGTGACTGAAATGTCTTGGGGTTATACCGATATCCCGATACTTATATCTGCAGGAATTACTGAACCGACTGCCTGCTTGCTTGCATGGCAGTGTAGTGTCACGTGTGTCAGTGTGTGTGTGTGTGTGTGTGTGTGTGTGTGTGTGTGTGTGTGTGTGTGTGTGTGTGTGTGTGTGTGCGGCGCCGCTGTGACTGAGTGTGTGCAGTTGCCGGTGTGCGTGTGTCAGCGTGTGTACTATGATGTGTGTGTGTGTGTGCGCGCGCGCGCGCGAGTGTGTCAAGTTGAGCGAGTTAGGCTACATACAATAGCATATGTTTATATGTATATCATTTCTGAGCCGTTTTATGTATACATTGCTGTCGGTTTTGTAAAGCGATGTGTGTTCACCCGACCACTGTTATGATTACCTATGCACCAACAGGTGGCAAATACTTGTTCAGCAACGTATATTGAACTTAGCGAATTAGTTCGACTGAATCGTCAGTATGTGACTGTTGATGTCGCAAAAATGCTCATGTCTGCATTCAGTAATTCATACTTTCCAGATTGGACTACTGTAAATGTACGCATGACCTGTCTGGTGTGCCACGCGTTCTGGTAGACTTCAGAGAGTTCAGCTTGAAACTGATGCAGCTGCAAGATTCACCATAAAAGTTTCCAGATCAGGCCATACCACTCCCATTTTGCATCATTCCACTGGCTCAGAACTGAATACAAAAGTATCCTCCCCCTGTTACAGTTGGGTTTTTGTTTTTGTTTTTCTTTAGATTTTGGTCCTAACAAAATACCTGTCCAAGGTCTTTTCAGTGAATGCATTCTTTTTGTACCCTCCGTCAAGGCAAAGCCTTTGGTCAAAGGACCTTTTCATATGCTAGTCCTGTGATCTGCACATCAGGACACACCGGCAAATTCGGACCCAGTCAAGAGAAGAATCAAGATGCTGCCCTTTTTGCTGATCCCTTTTGCAGTAAAAAGAAACGATTATGGTAACTTTAGCACACTTTTTGAAATTTATTATGAGTGAATAATAAATTTCAAAAAGTGTGCTAAACACATAAATGCCAAATTTGATACTGATTATACTGATCTGACGAAAAGTGAATCTACAAACATTTTAGCTATACATGTAAGAGAACATCTAAATAATAAATATCAAAATCATATTAAGATTTTTACTGATGGTTCTGTTCTGGATTCATTAGACAGTGGAGCAGGATTCGTTATTCCTGAATTAAAAGTGCAAAAATATTTTGACTTAGGGAAGGGTTTTTCCATATTTACATCTGAGTTATATGCAATATTAATGGCATTAAGATACATATGCAATATTCAGTTAGCAATATATAATTTTGCGATCTGTGTTGACTGAAAATCAGTTCTCTGTGCATTGAAAAGCTGGAACTGTAAAATGAGAGAGGATATATTTTATGAAATAAAGTATTTAATACATTGTATCATGTACAAGGGTATTGGGATTGAGTTTTGTTGGGTACCGTCTCATTGTGGTCTTTATTGGAATGAAATATCAGACAAATTAGCTAAACAAGGTGCAATGAAAAACGTGTCTGAGGTATCATCCAATAACCTACTACTATCATCTCATGAGATTAATTCACTACTTAAGAAGACTGTATATAAACAAATTGAAAAAAAGTAAATTTGCGATACCTTCTTGTTCTAGATATTTAGCAAGAGTAATATACAAGTTTCGTTTGAATTCATGGAACACTAAATATTCACAGAATGTGACATGCGTTTGTAAGAATATTTTATCTGTTAAACACATACTGCTTGAATGCCCTATTACTACAGAGTTATTTCAGAAAAATGGATACGACTTACATGCTTACAACAATGTAAGAGATATTTTGTATAATAATGACGTTATTACTAACATTGTCAAATCGATTGTTCATAGTCCTGTGGGAAAATTAATATAAATAATAATTATATGTTTTTGTTTTTGTCTAATATCACCTTGATGTGAACAGACATAAAATAAAATATTGATTGATATTGATTATGAGTGAATTCTGATGTCAAGAGTACGTAAAGCGATAACAGCTTCTTTTTTTTCTTTTTTTTTCTTTTTTTCTTCTATTAATGTAATCTTTTATTTTTTATTCTTTAGAGAATGTATGCCTGTCGAATCCCCCGTTTCCCCTCCTTTTCCCCAAATCCTGTGTGTGTGTGTGGGGGGGGGGGGGGAGTGGGGGGGAGGGGGGGCGGGTGGTTGGATGTGCAAGCGCGCGTCGTGTATGTGAGTGAGTGAGTGTGTGTGTTTGCTGTACCCATCTATTTTCATTTTTTACTCTAGCTTTTGTTTTGGTTAATGATCTTTCTCTGGTTTCTCGTTGTTTCTTGTTTTGGAAATGCGTACGATTTTGTTTTCGTTTTTGTTGCCGTTTGTTTCTTTTTGTTGTATGCACTTGTATTTTATGTTTACCACCGTGTCATACCAGATGTTCTTTCATCGATGTTCTTTCATGTACCCCCACTGGGGTTTCTGAAATAAATCCTTTGACTTGTAGACTTAATAGGCCACTGGTACTCATGCACCAACGGGCAGGCAGACAAAAGGTCCGCATTTCAGTCAGTCATCGAGTCAAAAACAGGGTTTGAGCCGACCGGCTGTGATCAACTGAACTGAGCAGACGACGCGGGCATCAAGCAGTCAGTGTGCAAAAAGTCGGCTGACATTGCCCCCCTCCCCCCCTTAGTTTAAAAAAAAAAAATTAAGAGCTTTGATTTAGGCGATAGCGGCACTGCCATTAACGGCTTCGTGCCCACCGAGGCTTGTCACCGACATCAGTCGGTGTGACCTGAGTGCGATCTTGCTCGCTTCACTGATTGACTCAATGCCTGAGTGACCTTGACTAGGAGGGTCCGATCTCCCAGAGGCCACAGGCGCACACC
Organism: Alviniconcha strummeri; assembly: GCA_963584105.1. Lineage (NCBI taxonomy): Eukaryota > Metazoa > Mollusca > Gastropoda > Provannidae > Alviniconcha > Alviniconcha strummeri. The sequence continues at coordinate 161,964 of OY757552.1, forward strand.
AAGACAACAAAACGATAAAACAAAAACTATTTATCTGATACTGTACTTGTGTAGTTTTACTAAACAAATGCAACTAGTGTCAAATGATTTTTCTGGCTGTGAACCAGCTAGCACAGCCTGTGTAGCTGGGTCCATCACAGAGCCAAGCCAACGCGGCCTACAACGCCGGGGTCTTCCTCCTCCCACCACAGAGCACAGCCACAGATCTCCCCCTCCCACCACAGAGCACAGCCACAGGTCTCCCCCTCCCACCACAGAGCACAGCCACAGATCTCCCCCTCCCACCACAGAGCACAGCCACAGGTCTCCCCCTCCCACCACAGAGCACAGCCACAGATCTCCCCCTCCCACCACAGAGCACAGCCACAGGTCTCCCCCTCCCACCACAGAGCACAGCCACAGGTCTCCCCCTCCCACCACAGAGCACAGCCACAGGTCTCCCCCTCCCACCACAGAGCACAGCCACAGGTCTCCCCCTCCCACCACAGAGCACAGCCACAGATCTCCCCCTCCCACCACAGAGCACAGCCACAGGTCTCCCCCTCCCACCACAGAGCACAGCCACAGATCTCCCCCTCCCACCACAGAGCACAGCCACAGCTCTCCCCCTCCCACCACAGAGCAAACGCCTGGATCTTCCCCTCCAATCATGGGATACTGCGGATGCAGAAGTCAAGACCTACATACACCCAGGCTGCATCCACCAAGGCGAGCTTGGACTCCCTGGAACAAATAGAAGATGAACTTGGGGACACAACTGTAACGTGTGGCGACTTCAATGCAGGGTCAAGAATGAAGAATCAACAAGGCAACAACCCTCAGGGGAAAGCTCTGGAAGAAGCCTTGGGCGACGTCGTGTTCAATCCAGTGATAACACTGCTACCAACACGCCTTGGTTCACGACAAGGGGACACGGGCAGCACCACTGACCTGGCTCTTGTCTCACCAAGAATAGCACCATGGCCAGGTGCAGAAACGCTGATACCACATGGAAATGACCATCTGCCGGTGGTTTTTGGCCTACAACCCCACCCCCCACCCCACCCCCCCCAAAAAAAAACGGCCAAGAAGCTAAATATCAAGCCACATAAACAGAAAGCACGAAAGGCTCATGGAGAAGTAAGAAGACACCATGGTGGGACAGTGAGTCCGAGAAAGCTTAGACAGAAATACGCGCCGCTGTGAAAAACCCAGACCTTAAAACTGCAATGGATGCCAAAACTATGCAGTTCAAGCAGATAGCACGGGAGGCAAAAGAAGCCTCTGTGAATAACTCAGTACTAAAACAACGTTGACATAGTTATGGACATTTTACCAACAAATGGAAGGTATTGGTCGTACCAAAACAACCCCGGACTTAGAAGACACTGACAGAGCAAAGTCGCTAAAGACTAACAAAGAGAAAGGTCAATCTTCACATGTGCGATTCATGCAAAAGAGCCACCAAACAAAATCGCGGAAAGGAAGCATATACTGAGTGGTCTCAACAGAACAGTTGCAAAAAATGGCCCCGAAAGTGAACTGACAGAGGAGGAATTGAACGAAGCCCTTGGAAGAAGCTGGAAAGGTACAGAACCTGGTCTGGATAGGATTCGATATCAAGAAGCTGACAGAAGAGGACATGGCTGAGTTGTACACTATCTACCACTGAAGAAAGCTTTGACAAAGGCTATATTTCCAAAGGCTGGACAGACAGCTTCTTGAAGCCTATTCTCAAACCCGGGAAAGACCACCACAAGCTAAATTGATACCGCAGTCTCACAATGCAGAACACCGTTGGGAACCTCATGGTTGCATTGTTGCCAGGAAACTCGTCAGAAACCTCGAGGACGGGGGAATACTTGCTGCAAATCAAGGGGTGGGGTGGGGAGTCAGACCAGGAAAGTGCACGCGGGGAAATGCAGCCGCATTTGCATAAGGATTCATAAGTACGAAGGATTCCAGTGGAAAGAACAGACAGGGGCTGGGGCAATCGACTTCGAGGATGCCTACAACAGAGTTAAGTTCAAGCTGGCGATGGACCTGCTCATGGAATACGGAGTTAGCCTAACACTGACCCAGTGGATTGAAAAGCGCTGAAGAACAGTGGTAATACAACTTGGAAACTGGAGCTCTGCCGCTCATCAGCTCACAATGGGCCTACCGCAAGGATCACCGCTCTCGCCGGTCCTCTACAATGTATACACCAAGGGCCTGGCAGATCCGGCTGAACCAAAATGGGCCCAGCAAGATTCTTACACTAGCAAATGACGGGCTCATATTCAAAACATCAGGGGACTCCCAGGAGGCAGCCGCCGGAAGCAATGCAATAACAACTGGATAGCATATCTCAGTGATGTTATAATACCGGATCTCTCATCAGTCCAGACAAATCACGTACATTGTGGTGCACTCTTGACAAAAGAGCAGCGTGCAAATCGGCCGAAGCCAGCAGTCACTGATATTTCATGGGGCTGTGTTTGAACAAACAAGTCATCTGAGATACCTTGGGTTCCACTTTGACAGAACGCTGACCCACAGACAACACGTAGAAACGTGACAGCACTGAAGTGCAAGAAAGGTCTGCCAGTCCTGCTGTATCAAACTCAGCGTGGTGCTTTGTGTCATTAACTATGGACTAGGCCTAACAGCAGTAGCACAGACAAATCTGCTAAAGCTGGATAGACTGCAGGACGAGGCCGGCAGTGCGAGTTATACTGACTCGGAACCACAAGGACGCACCCATTCCACATGTCGGTATTTCCCATCTAAAGTTCATTCTAGACCTCCCACCAATGCAAACCAGACAGAAAGTGGAGCAGGTCAAAGCATACTTAAGGGCTGTCGAAAATTCTCACAACCCGCTCCGGCCACGAAGCCGTGAAAGACAGAGAGGGATATCATGCAGACTGGGAGGGGGCAAGTCTTTGACGAGTCAAGCAGAGAACTCAACTATGCCAGGTTAGTGACGGAGCTCAGCAAACCAAGGAGTGGGAAAGGTACCCACACCGATTCCGGCGTCTCTGTGAGACTTTCGTCAGAACTACTTGAAAACAGAGTTAGAAATAAGCTTCTCATTAAAAAATAAATAAAAATGAAACAGCCGGCAAAAGATCAGCCAAGACCAGCCAGGGTGTGGCTTTACTGTCAGGCAAGGTGCGACCACCATCCATGAAGATAGCCCAGCCTGTAATTATGGTCTCGACCTTCAGCTTGATACAGGGTTCCAGGCGAGATCAAAAGATGAAGAGATCTTAGAGGAGGGAGGTGGAGCTGGACCATCACATTTGCCCAGAAGAGATCATGAGTAGGGAGGTGGAGCTGGGCTGAGCAAGTTGGACGTCTTTTGCTTCGAGCTGTCCAAGTTGTTCGTCAACAGCGGTGCAACGGACATTATCTTAGTGACTCTGTCCCGGCAGCACAGCAGTTGACTGAAACAATTGCGCAGTGCACAAGTCGTTGGGCAATGGCGAGGGGACACCGCCTTAACACTTCCATTGTTCTGGCGGCGGTCCACGGTCTCTCCGGTCTTTTTCGGGCGGTTTCCGCGGTCGAGCCTTTCACTCTCTCGTCCCCTTCGGGGCCACTCTCTCCCTGTCCCTAATAGGCCATCTCGCCTCTGTGGACGTAAAGCAATATGAAACCAGCTCGATAGTGGTCGAGGTGGAAGCAGCCACCCATACCCTCCGCTGGTTTGCCTCAAGAGGCCGTCACATGAGAGTGACGCGATCTGATCACAGGTGGCTTGTGTCTGGGAAGATCAGTCTGAACCGGAGGAGCTTGAGACACTAGCCGCCGCGGCGGGCTAAGACAGTACGTGTGGAGAGCATACGTGCTTTACCGAGCACCTAGATACCATCTTACGGTGGGGAACTGATGATGATGAAGTAGAGCTTCATGCTCTCGGATGTCGCGGGTTGACATATTAGGGGAAAACTGATTGTGGAGTGACCAGTGCCGAAACACGGTTCAGGGTTGCTTTACGTCCACAGTAACCGTAAGGCTTATTAGGACAGAAAGCCCAGGACGGCCACCTCGACTTTCACACAGCACCTGAACTCTGTGGGGAACTGAACTCAACCCTGAACTATATACCGGAATGAATAGGCCAGATCGAGTAAGTCGGTGTCACTGAACCACCCAACATCGTCGAGAGGCTGGTGGGTCAGGCGGCAAGCGTTTGATGTTGCTGCCGGTGAAACCGATCCCGTTTTCCTCGCGCGACTGCCTATTGCTTGCTGCACGGCGCTACTTGAATACGCATCACGTGACCCTGTCAGTGCGCTCCCTGTGGTTTTACGATCCGAAAAATAGTTCTGCAATTTTGCATTGCATTCTTGTAATTGGTGTTAGCAACATACTCCGTGGAAGTATCTGATGAGTATTTATTCATATACAACCGTTACCGTTCGTTTTCATACCACGCGTAAGTTATTTATTTTGGAATACAGCATATCCTGAAGCGGATTACTTTAGAGGAGGTTTGTAAAGCGGTCCTAGCATGGCAGACGATCTGATTCTCCGAACGGTGGGATCGTGAGTGGAAGGGGAAAGGATGGTTACCTGCAAGAAAGACTATGGACTTACAATAGTCCAGTGAAGAACTGTCCTGGCCTGGACACTACACTCAATGGATTATTTGTGCAGTTAACTCAGTAACATGGAGTACAGAGGAGGGACAGTGCTTCTTTGGATCTTTGTTTTGATCGGTAAGAGATTTTTTTTCTCTCATTTGGACGAGGTTTGTGGTGTCTGCTTCTGTTGCTTTCCAACCCAAATCCAGACCGTTGTTTTGCCCAAAGTGACCAGTTTGTGTGTGTCTGTCTGAATGTTTGCTGAGCCTAGGATTGACTGTGTCTGAACTTTCAGACTTAATTTTTTTCTTGCAAGACCTATATTTCGGTGGCTGATTGTCCCAGATAACATCATCTCTCATTCTCTGTCTGACACTGCGAGAGTAGGCCAGCAACACTTCAGTAGACCGACATCGACGTCTTGTGCTGTCGGCATGACCGATCCAGAAAACAGTTGCACGATCATAACAAACCAAAGATGCATCTGGTCCGTGCGTGGCTATTGTAATTTTTTATTCTTGTTTTGGATTTAGTCTTAGTATGAAGTTGTGAACAGTAATTCAGTCAATGAGCGAAAATCTCAGTCAACAACATTTTCACGATTCATTGGCTGTTTTTTGTTTGTGTGTGTGCATACAAAGTGATACGTATTATATATATCTATATATATTATATCAATGTGTTTGCATATATATATCAGAGTAAATTCAGTGATTCAGTATAAAATGTTACTGTCACTGCATCATTAATGATTGATTAATTATGATGTCATATCTGTAAATGTAATTGCAGTGGTGTCATATCTGTAACTGCAGTGGTTTACTAATGTCAGAAGAACATCTTTAAAATGATGCCTGAGTGGTCATTGTTATTTATTCATTATTGTGCTGATGTGATTGTGACTGGCAAGGTGTACTGTGTCAGTGCGTGTTAAAACAGTAAAAGACCAATTACTTTCACTGTTTCAGTCATTGTTAGTTGTTACAGTTACTTATTTAGTCACATAATTATAACTATGTACTAATACTATTTTTATTAGTAATACTAATACAATAGTCTCAGTAGTATTATGCAGTGGTACTGATAGTGCTAATAGCAGAGCCTCTGCTATACCGGTATATGCCGGTTTTTACTGGTAAATGTTCCCCATGCACTGGTAAAAAAATAAAGTCGTTGGTACCATATACTGGCTGAAACTGAGCTGTTTGTGTGACCTGCTTGAGATATTCTGTACCTGGGTCCAGAAGCAAGTGGAAACTCCTGCTAAACAAGATTGCTTCCGGTGTTGATCAGCAAGCAAATCAATGAGTGCTCACTTAGTCACTAGCACACCAGGTGCTGTACATGTCACATGCTAGAAGCAAAAACTAATTAATATACAGATCATACTAACTTTCACTGCAAAGTGAAAACTAATCAATATACAGATACAAACCTTCACTGCCAGCTGCCCCCCCAGGCCCCCCCCCCCACCAACCCCCCCCTCCCGGAATAAGCAGGTCCCAGAATCTAAGTGCTGACTGCAATATACTGGACCATTCCATAATTATGTAAATATTATACAATTGCAGTGATGTCTGAATCATTATAATGACTTCAGAGCCTCCACTAAATGGTTGAGACTGTCGGTATCATTACACAGTACCAGAATAGGAAAAAATCTAGTACCAACTCTCACTCACTCAGCTGGTACAGTCAGCATTACCTAGGCCTTATATAGTTATAATGTGCCCATATACTATATAGTTTGTGTGATCACTGGTACTTTTCATGTATGGCGTAAAACAATTTTTTTGTAGGTGAACACAGTCTTCAACATCAAACATAGTACCTTAACATGGTTTACCTGGAATAAACAATTCTGATGTCTAATTTCCACTGCATATGCCATAATATGATTTTGTGCCAAAAGCCAAAAAGGTGTGCATGAAATCATTGAAAACAGGACAATGGGGGTGGAAAATAATGTTGCCGGTAGATTAACTGGATGTGTTTTTAGAATGTGTGCAATGCCAGGGAAGATTTCTTGAAAGCAAAAGATAATGAGTGCTCACTTAGTCACTAGCACACCAGGTGCTGTACATGTCACATGCTAGAAGCAAAAACTAATTAATATACAGATCATACTAACTTTCACTGCAAAGTGAAAACTAATCAATATACAGATACAAACCTTCACTGACATAAACAGTTCTGATGTCTAATTTCCACTGCATATGCCATAATATGACTTTGTGCCAAAAGCCAAAAAGGTGTACATGAAATCATTGAAAACAGGACAATGGTGGTGGAAAATAATGTTGCCGGTAGATTAACTAGATGTGTTTTTAGAATGTGTGCAATGCCAGGGAAGATTTCTTGAAAGCAAAAGATAATGACTTTTGTACTTTCTGAGATATTGGTTGAGTGGTACTTTACGTCCACAGAAACTGTAGGCTTATTACAATATTAGGGACAGGCTTTTTTGAGATACTTGCAGAGAAAGGTTATATAAAGCTGCATGTCATACATAAGAGATTACGACATATATAATTAATTGTGTTTTGATTTCTACACAAGCAGGCACAAAATCAAGTCACATTATTAGGCCCCCCCCCCCCCCCCCCCCCCGCCCCAACTGTGTTTCTGCCCAGTTTTGTACACTGATATAATTTAACACATATTTATGAATTAATGATTGTTGTAATATCTTATGTATGATATAAAAACCCATTATATTATCTCAACATCTGTTAACAGGACTCCCCATTTTTCTTGACTCTAGAGGCATTTTAAAGGGTATTTTCACCCTCTTCAAAACATTCTAATGGGTATAGATTTTGAAAACCTATTTTTTTGCAAAACCACACATACACAGCATGCAAATTTGGTTAAATGTAATAAAACTAAGATGAGCAATGCTATTTTCTTGACTATGATTTTTCAATAACAATAATACTGATAATTGTAACAGAAAAGAGTACTGAAATTAAAATTTGAAAACATCTGAAAATTCTGAGAAAAAAATACAAATTACAATGCTAGACATTTTGTCTCAATGCTATACAAAAACACCAAATTATTATCCACATGTGAGGTATTGCAAACTGAAATCAAAATACTGAAGAGGTTGCAGGAACAAATATTTGACTAGTTAGTATAGGCGAAAGTTAAAGAATTCCATTGATTAACTGATTGGACACATTACAAACTACTACATCTGCAGCACTACATTAGACATAATGTAGTCTGTCTGATCTTCCCCCATGCTCTCAAGACTTTCAGCAAGTCAGCAGCAGCTGCTAGTTTTTCCAGATTGCCTGCTCTTCTCTCCTTTGAACAGGACACAAGATTCTTGAATGATTTCATTAACATTGAACTTGAAGTTTTCCTGAAAAATCAGAATGTTGTACAACAGTCAATTCAAGCACGACTGCAGATTGGCATCTGTGCAAACATAGCATTTCATTGTCTGGCTTTCTTTGTCAAAGATAAGCCAGCCAAACTGACTCAACCATGCATTCCAAAAAACTGAGCGTTGAGATTTGCTTTCTGTTGTACAAAACTACAACATTCTGATTTTTTTCTTCCTTTTTTTCCTTCTTCATTTGGCATAACTTTCTTCTTGGTGGGAGGATCTGGCCCTGACTGGCATGAAAATCCAAATTGTAAGAGCAATATTTTCAAACATATGACATGCAGTTGGAATCCAGAAGTAACAGAAATAGCCGAACTGGACATCCTGAAGCTAATAGCAGTTACCTCCCCTGAACCTTTTCCTTTGTTTGGCTCCCCTGTTACCAAGGGCCAGGAGTAGCAACACAGCAAATTCGACAACGTGTGTTGCATGGCATTGTGTACTTTGGTGATTCTCTTCACCTGCTAGACAGATTTTTTAAAGGGTATTTTAATTGCTACTAAGGATTTTAAAGGGTAAATCTCATGCACAGAGTGAAAGTCTAACGGGTGGATTTGAGGTTCTAGTGCAGGAATACACACAGAATGGGGGTTTTCAGGAGCCCTGCTGTTAACCCACTTTTGCTACGAAATCCCATGCTAAGGGAAGTAACTGTGTCAGATGATCCTGGTATACAACTTTAAAAATCAATAATTAACACCAAACAAAAGTTTCAGCTCACTTCGTATTTTTCCCAGTTTGTGAATACAGTGTTCTTGTATTCTATCCAAAAGGCTTTGATTTTTTTCACTGAAAAATAAAAGCATAAATTTAAAATAAAATAAATCCCAAGTCAGAAATGTCCACATCTGAATGTCAGGTTTTGGGGTAACTGACTTTGTAAAATTTCCAGTTTGAATCTCCAAAGATGAAGAGCTGTAAGTTTGTTAGGGTGTCCATGGTAAGCGACTGAGCCAAATTTGCAGTTCAAATCTCAAAGGATGGAGTTCTGATGCCATTGCTAACAGTAGGACTTTTGTTGATTTTTGTGCATCTATTGTGTGTCCACCTTGCAACTGTGAAAATTCACAGAGTCTCTCAAACTCCAATGAACTTTAAAAAAAAAGATGTCACTGGAAGTGGTAAACAGTAGTGGAAACAAGGCTACAAGTCTTGCGAGAATCCTGTTCCTATTTGTTCCTAATAAGCCAAGATGCTAGTATGGAGCGTCTGCTAGCTGGCCACTACTGGGCGGTCTGGGGTTGCGCAGTAAGGCAAAAGAGCGGGCAATGATGGGCGGTCTGGGGCCAAGTGGGTTAATGTAACTAGAAACACACCCTTTCATACCGTATAATGCAATCAGTCACACAAGTGAATGTGATAAAGTCATAATGATAAGCACAGTGAGAAGAATTTTTTCCAATTTGCTTTTAATTACAAGCCATAAAAAGCAAATGAAGCAAAATTTTGTCATATATCAATATTACAACAAAGTAACATTTCTCCAATTTTTAGCATATAAAACAAACCAAAAAACTTTTGTTTGTCACAAAATAAACAAGAAAAATATTAATTTTGCAAAAACACATCAGAATGACCTGATCTTATGAAGCTAATTAGTAATTTACACTCAGACAAAAACAAAACAAACAAACAAACAAAAACCACATTATAAATATAATGGTAAATCTGTTCCATTGTTTTTTTTAAATACATTTTGTTTGGCACTTTATTTCCACATGGCAAGTCTCTGTGCAAAACAGCAGAAAGCTCAACACTCAGGGAAAAAGAATAGACGATTTCCGGAAATAACAGGCAAAGATAATTTGATAGTGTTTTCTTACTCCGGGAGAGTGAAGTCCCCTGAATGGAGGTGGCAGCTGAGAAGAGCCGATCTGCGACAGTTTTAGATCTTCAGGCATGGACCTATTATAATTTATACTAGACTACCAGCTGGGAGAACCTACTATCCGATCTGCATGTTCCCCACGAACAGTGAGCACTTGATCAGCATTTCTGATGTATTTTCTGCCTTTGTTTATGGGTATCCATCATCTTGCCCACGTGCTCAGTGTACCCCCAACAAAAGCGTGACTACTCTGCACTATACCTGCAGGCATGGACCTGTATATACAGGCCATGCCTGTAGGCATTTACCGAGTGCAGTCCCCTGGATTTCCGAAGATCGTCTATTGCCACCACCAGCAACTCCTCCCGTGTGGGTGCTTTGCGGTGCTGTCTTGACTGCTTTCTGGTCCTCTGTTTGCTCTAGGAGTGGATCCTCTACTGCCAGTCTGTGTCTGTACTTCCTGCAGTTGTCTGCATTTCTTGACGGTTTCTTCATGGTCGTGATACTTCTTGGCTCAGGAGATACGCTGATAAAGTGTTATGAACCTGAAATAAAAAATAAAATTAAAAAAGTTATTAAAAAATTGCCATCATACTCTCATAGCCTACTGATCATGTGGTAGGCTCAGTACAAACATGTCATTGTCAAGCCCATGCACCCTGACCTCCAACTCCAACACGTAATTATCAAGTACTTAGTTCTCAGTCAGACTCAGAGCTTTGCCAAACTTTGACGTCAGTCTCAACAAAGCTGTGTAACACAACCTCTGACATAATTTTTTCAAGAACTTTGTCATGATTGTAAGCTCTTAATCTGTTGTTTTCGGGTTGTACAAAGTTTATGGTTTGATATTACAACTCATCTGACATGTGACAGTGCAACTTTTGTGAGCAATTGATCAAAAATAAAACGATCATGAATGTTGATGTTGTATTGCCTGTATAAAACAATGTTTTCTGCATACAAATCAGTGACTGATACTCTGTGATTGCCGCTTGTTTGTAAGCAAAGTGACAAAGATCATTTCGACATTTGGTACATCAGTGTCTGTTTTTGGCTGTCAAATTGCAGGGGGTTTTTTCTGCTTGTTTCGTCTATATATTATTATTAAAACCATCTGAAGTCTGGTTGCTGAAATTATATGTACTAAATACATTCATTCATCTATATATATATTCAACATACAATTTCAAAGCAAATGGTGTTCAACATTCTTTTATTTTCAACTGAAGTGCATAACCCCATGTATGACTATGAGCACCTTTTGGCATAAAGTCTATATATGTCACACTTTTACTTCCATCTTTTGTCACAGGCGCATATATCTATTAATATTTAAAAAAAAGTGACATATGATGATATATGAGCATGTGCCAAAAGGTGCTGCTTAGAAGGTGGACAATAGAGTGAAAAATAAAAGCAGAAAAGTCATTTGGCAAGTAACACCATTTAAAAGATAAGTCTTTTTTATATACATTTCAGGTCTAAAAAAGATAACTCGATGAAGCAAGTATGAGAAAAAGACATTTAAAGACGGACACCTGAATCTGTCAGATGCAACACAGGACACAATGTTTGTTTTGATTTAATCTTTGAATTTAATGATTGCTATCAATCTGTGGGGAAAATAAACATCCATCATTTATAACAACACAGTAGAACTTAAACTGACTCAATTCACTTTTTATTTTATACTCAAAATCATAACAGTGATGTCATGTGTTACATCCAACAGACTGCCACCTTATTTTTTGTAATAAAATAAAAATGAAACACAACACTGAATCAAAAATAGGATGTGTTTATTAGAATTTATCAAGCATAGCTGTTTCCATGACTGCAGCATGAAATAAGGTCATCAACATTTTTTTTTACATTTTATCTGTCGGATGTAACGATTATTGGATGGACATAACATTTCCCATGCTCACAATACACAGCTTATAAAATAACAATGCTAATTTCCCTACACTGCAACAAAATGTTGCCAGCTGATTTAGTACTAGTAGTAGTTTTGATGACTGCAGCACTAAACAGGTTGTTTGTATAGTTGTAATTTTTGTCAAAGGCCCTTTTTAAGCATTTTATCTGTTGGATGTAACAACTCTGTGGTGGACACAACACTTCCCTTTGTAAAGTTTGTAAACTTTCCTTTCCTGTAAAACATATGCACAGCTAATAAAATCACTTAGTTTTCCTACATCTGACACATTGCTGTAAATATTGAACAAGGCCAAAACCATTATTTAAAGTAATGCACTGTCGGATGCCATGCATATCAATCAGAGGACACAATGGAATATGTAACACTGGACAGTCAGTATGTGGCTTAGAAAAAGTACAGCCAAGTTGTCATTATTATTCTTTCATTGACAAAACAGAAAACCATGTGAATTACAAATGTACATTCACCCTATGCCCTGTTGTTAACAGAAGGTAAAATTCAGTTACCAAAGGCATTGATTTGGCATTCAAGTCTCACTACCTGGAATAACAACTGTAACAGTCTAACACATTGTAAGTACCCAGAAACAGTAATGCAAAATCTGCAAACTGATGACAAAGCATAGAGAATTTCCCATGTTAATACTAATTCTTCCCATCCTAATAAATTTAAAAGATTTGTTTTCAGTGAGTTGGCAGTTCAGCATTGAGACATATCTTTATTTCTCTGCTGTTCCTAAGTACTGCAGTGCTTCCCAGGACGAATCTGGCTTCATGCTCCACTAATGTTGTCCCTGCTGTGTCTTGAAAAACACTTGCTCTTCCCCTTTTGGAGCATCAACCTCTTTAGCCTGAAAAGAAACATGCATGTGTACAAAATAAGGCAATATAACAACTGTTTTTGAGGATATGTCTCCATATTTATAGGTATGCAACTCTGGAGACGTACATGCATATAAGATATTGTGTGTGTCTGCACGCACACATGTGTGTGTTTTGACTTTCCCCAGAATATATATATATATATATACATGACTTAGTGCCAAAAGGTGTGCATGAAAACAGGACAAAGGGGGTAGAAAATAAAGTTGATGATACATTGAAACTAGTTGTGTTTTTAGAATGTGCACAATGCTAGGAAAGCTTTCTTAAAAGCAAAAGATAAAAACTCGAGAGCTTTTGGAGATATTTGTTGACAAAGGCAATAAAAGGCTGCATGTTGTACATCAGATATTACAACAGGCATAGTTCACTGTCTTCAGTTTTGCATAAGTATGCACAAAATCAAGTCACTATTAGTGCACATCTCCCCTACTATGTTTGTGCCAAATTTTGTACACTCATATAATTTAACACATGACTGTGACATGTTGATTGTTGTAATATCTGATGGGCGACATAAACCCATAACTCAACATTTTTTTATATAACAAGTAACACGCCCTTTCATGCAATATACTATAATCAGCCATACAAGTGCAGGCAAAAACACAGTGAAAAGATTTTTTCTCAGTTTGCATTTAATCGCAAGTCATAAAAATTAAATAAAACAAAATTCTGTATTACATCAGTATTACAACAAAATAACATTTCCCCAATTTTTAGCATAGAAAACATTTTGTTTGCTTAGATCAGTCTAACAAAAACAAATCAGAATGACCTGATTTTATCAAGGTAATTTAAATTAACAAGTCCAGACCCCCCCTCCCCCCCAGCTCTTTGAGATGTGGATTCTTTGCGGCTAGCCTCTCTCTGTACTGTCTGCAACTGTCTATGTTTGATGTTTTCCTCCTTGCTGTACCACTTGGCTCAGGAGTACACTCGGTTCAGCATACCCTGGTCATGTCAATGAATTTGAAGTGTTATAAATCTGAAATTATTAAACCAATAACCAGCAACTGTCCCAATACTGATATGCTCAGTAAAAACATGTCAAACCTACACACCATGACCTCTACACAAATCAGTACTCAATTCTCAGAACTGCTGTTAGTATTACTAACATCTGCTGGGCTTAATTAAACTTTAAAGTTTGATGTTTTATGTCAGGTTACAACAACAGTTGTGTAGCAAACATGACGTCTGACATAACTTTCGGGACGAAAATTACTTTAAAAAAAAAAAAACTGTAACTTCGTCACTCTCGCTCAGTTAACAAAATATTCTCACAACACCACTAAACAGTCTACAAAAAGCATGCACTTATAACTGACAAGTTTTGGATGAAATTGAGTACACATCCTGAATCAACAGTTGCACGGAAGATTTACAAGATATTGCCTTGTCGTAATGAAATTCTTCACACTGTACTCGGCTAAGTATAAAAAAACAGGTTTCAAATCTACGGCGCGGGAAGATGCCACTTTTCACAGTACTTTCATTTCGCACACCCAAATCGGTGGAAAACTTGAAAATAATCTCAGTAAACTCCTGAAAAAGCGCACAATCCATGTTCTACATCAGACCACTGTACTTACGTCGGCCCACTGAAGAAGACTACAACACACCTTTCGGTGTTTCCGAACAAAGACACGCCATGCGGCCGAAAAAAATGGAGGCACTCAGGAAAGGTCACGTGACGTTCCGGATGTTGTCGATAAAAAAGAGACTGCTTTCTCGTTTGTTTTGTACAAAATATTAGCTATCTTGTAGGGACGTCAGATATTACAACAATATCAAACAATCAGGGAAATATTCTTCAGATTTGGCGCAAAACATCGATGGAAAAAAACGAGTATCGCTGTGTAGAGCAAATACATGGATCGGAACACACGCGACGTTTCCGCTGATTCTGAAGCGATGGTGTCGTTTTTTGGTTGTTCAAAGTTTTCAGTTCGAGTTTGCAACACATCTGATGTACATACAGGGCAAACATTCGTGATCAATTTATCAAAAATACAACTATCGTGAGTGTTGATGTTATATTATCCATATAAAACGATGTTTTCCGCGTACAAATCAGTGATTGTTTCTCCATGTGCTTCTGATTTGTTTGCAAGCAAAGTGACGAAAATCACTCGGTACATGGATGTCCGTTTTTGGCGGTCATTTTTCGGCGCTTTTTCAGTGTGTGATGACTGTATCTTGAAATCAACCAGAGCCTGGTTGCTGAAATTATCTGTATTATATATTCATTCATTCATACAAGTAAACAACACAACATTTCAAATAAAAACAGTTTTCAACAATGTTTTATTTTCAACTGAAGTGCATAACTCCTTGCATGCGCACCTTTTGGCACTAAGTCACATCTATATCAGACATTAGGTAATATTACCAACATATATGTATATATATAGTACTGTAGTTGAAACATAATAACACAAATACCAGGTTACCCTCTCCTTTTTTTTTTTTTTCTGTTCATTTGGCCTTTTCACCCTACTAACTTCCACCCCCACCCTACATTGTGCCACAGTGTATTGTATTTTATGTTGTATGAATTTTTTGTCTTCATATTGCATATTGATAGTGAATTGTCACAAGAATTTTACTTTATATGCTGCACTGTATTGTATTTGTACTGCAGTGCACATATAAACTACATCAGTTAAGAAGTTTTATTCTGGCTTTCACTAGTTTCAGCACATACTTTAGAATGCATGTCCTGCTAGAAATAGATTCAAAACAACAATATTCAATAACAATATACTTTATTCATCCCAGGGAAATGGGAGGGCCTGGGAAGATAAAAAAATAAAAAAATAAAAATCATCTCCCTAATCACAATGTTAATGTCATGGTAATGCTTCTTTTCTTTTGTTGTTGTTGTGTGTTTGTATTATTTGTATAAAATTACGGCTATGCCTTTAAAAAAAACTCTTAGTTCACATCACAGACGGCAATAATAAACCTGTAGAGTTGTAGAAGTGTACTGAGGAGTAAGAGTTTGTGTCATGGCATCATGCTGTTCCGATCGACTGAATAAATGAAAAAAACGCTGTCCGACAGCGGCAAATCAACTCCGAAACGTGTGTCGTCATAAACACAGGTATTTTCGCTATTACGAAGTAAACATTTGAACGTATATGTTTTTCTCTTTCAGTCGAAACACTAAGAAAAAACTAGTTCCCTCGATCGAAACTTGGACATTATTGTGCAAAAATCAGTCACTCGCGATTGAAACACTGACCTAAGGCCCGCTTGTGTCATCCGAGAAACAGCTGGTTATCGAACAAAGACACCACTTTGAATTTGCACACTGCCGACCGAAACCTGTTTAATAATGGTCACTTCGCTTACAATTACGAATGAAAATGCAAAAATAACGTTGTATCAATGAAAAGTAACAATTTAATCTGTCGGACGCAACATCACATTTCAATCAAAACTGTAAAAAGGTACATGACCCAAATCAAAAATTCACTCACTGTTCCTTGTTGGCACCATGTTTGAAGAGAAAGTAGGCGCAAAGCACTGTGGGTAAACATGGCCACGCTTTGTGCAAAAAGACCGCGGTCACAAAATCGACGTTTATCCCCAGGATCGGCAATTTTTCGATCGTAACGGCCTGACAAAATAAAAACTCGAAATTTTAAACTTGAAAAAAGGTATTACAAACGGAATCCAACGCTTTTATTATCACTGCTTTTGACTGAACACTGATTTTAGCAACAGCTTCTTTGTTTCACCACCCACAAGTCCGCAGTGAAATGTGAATAGTAGCAGACGAACGTTTTCGTCAGCATCGGAACCGGACCCAATGCATTTCGATCGAAATAAGCTTATGTTTATTTCAATTATTCAGATTTTACAAGTAGTTATGAGCCGTTTTCACAAGCATTAAAAAGCTTTGACTATGTCCTGTCAGGCAGCAAAGGGAAAATTGCCTAAAGAAGAAAGATGCAAACTAAACGACAACTGAAGCGGTGCACCCGAAATGTCCACCCTTCTTTTGCCGATTTTCGGCCCGGATTTGGTGTAAATTTTCATATTTTACTAACTCAGAACTGACTTTGGGAGTCAAGTTTATCTTTATTATCTCTTTGATGCATACTCTTTCAGATAAAGTTATGTTTGTTCAGAGAGAACTTAAACCTGAAGAAGCATTTAGGACCAAAAAAGGGATGGTCCTCGCTGAGCACCTTTTGGCACAGGCTTATATATGCAATGCAAATTAGACATCAGAACTGTTTATATCAGGTAAACCATGTTACAGTACTTACTGTGTTTGATTTTGAAGATTATGTTCACTTACAAAAAATGGTTTTATGCCAATTGCCATACATCATTACATGAGATGAGAAGTATTGGAACATTTTCAAACTGGTGTTATGCCTAGAAGGTGGCAAAAATGGTTCACAGAAACTGGTCAGACACTGTAACTGGTCAGATAATGGCTGTCTAATTACACTGGTACTACTACAGTATTGTTACTTACTAGAAACAACCCTGCTCCCTTTTCCCTAGTCTGGAATACACACACACACACACACACACCATGCCACACACACTCTGTGTGTAAAAATTGAGGACTGGTCAAACAAAATAACAGCTGTAATATATATCTGACTTACGCTGGTTTTATTTTACAGCATATGAATTTGCCAACCATTCATCAAGGCATCAACAGGGTGACTGGGGAAAATAGAGGCTGAGCCCATTCACCACCACCTCCACTACTGTTGTTTGTGATAATGTTGTATGCTATTTTATAGATCACCTTACATTACAACTGGCCAAGCATCCAACCTTTTGCAGATAGGGTTACAAGGACACAAGGCCTAGTACAGTAGTAGAGCTGTGGAATCAAAACTAGCACTGGGTTAATGCCTGTCACTGCTGTCAGTGCCTACAGGGATCCTTGACAATATCAATACAGTGACTAGTGCAGTAGTAGTAGTACTGTATCTGTAGTAAACTTTCTTCTGAAAATTATCACAGCTGAAATTACCAGTTCAAAGAGAAAGAATGCTAACCAGACTAATATGAGTAATAACTAATAACATTATATAACAATATGAATATGCAGAACTTTGAGAGAATAGTCGCTTCTCTTCTGTTACTCAGTGTTAGTATGACTCAGGAAAAGAAATACAACCATTCAGTTTCTGAAAGATTTTATGCAGATTGTAGTGAGGACACCTCTGAAAGATTTTATGCAGATTGTAATGAGGACACCTGTCCTACTCCAGCTGCCAGGGAGGGCTCTCTAACTAGTAAAAGATATTTTGTTGAAAAAAATAAGTAACATGACCATGATCTGGCACTTGAAGTTGGTGACAGTAGTGTTTAGCGATTTGCTTCATAAATTTGTTGCAGGAACTCTGCGTGGAGTAGAGATCAACTTTGAAGATCGTAAAGATGGGTACTTCCTCAAGCCGGTCTACACTCGCTATCGCCCAGCGGAAGACAACATGGAACGAGAAACCTTTATTCTTACTCATCCTGCAGAGTTGTACAAACTACGAGCCAGCCTTGGCCCCTTTGATGTGTACCAAGCTGTGCCCAGTGATTTTGTTGATGGATCACACTCCACAGACATGGGTGGTATGGAAGACCACTTGGGCCAGAAGTCCATGCACAGACAAATTATTTACAACATGGATGTCAGCGCACATTTAGTGATGGATAAACTATTTCTGAAGCAGCCCTTGCTGCAGGTTTTGATCCATGCACAACCATTGATTGGACGCAAAAAACAGGATCTGATCTACAGTTACTATGGTTACAGCCAGCAGTGGTGTGGTCAGTTGTTTGTGCAACATGGCACGGAACAGTTCTCATCAGTGTGTGTGCTTAATGAAGATCATGATGCTTGTGTAGCAGGAATTCACTTACCAGAGTCATGGTGGCGGCAAAATTCAACCCAGGTGTCTGTGTATTATGATATTTCTCGGGTGGAGGAAAACCAAGAGTGTGCAAGTGCATCCAACACAATTATTCCAGCACGATCCCTTGCTAACTCTACAAACAAACAACGTAAATTTATTGCCACTGTCCCACTTGTGGAGGAAGATAAGGCATATCAGGAAGAAACAGATCAAGATTTGATTTTGAGAATACCAACACGTGGCTATCATCCTGGCTCAAGCTTTGAAGTTCCTGTCTTATTGGAGAGGAACTCAGGCCTTCAGGTCTTTGTCATCAGGTAAAATACTTTCCTTTTTCTTTCTTGCTAAACAAAGGTACTTTTTTTCTTCTTCCAGTTCTTTGAGCTGCAGGGTAGACCTGTTAGAATTTCAGTTGTTATTATTTCTTCATTCAGTTTTGATGCAGTTGAAAATATTTTCGAGTTCAGTTCAGATGGATAATCATGCTGTTAATTGTTACTGTTATTGTTTTTCCTTCCTGTGCCTGTGTTCCAAGCTAATCTGTGTTTTGTTTATGTGACTGAAAGTTTTCTGTTTTGTGTCCCTATTTAGTAATAGTATGACTCATACTTTAAGGTTTAGGGGGCCTGGCCTGTAAACTTGGTTTAGATTAAAATTACAGTACTTTTAATCTTTATAAAATGGGCATGGTATATTAGTGTTCTAATTCCCACAGTGTTGCAACAATAATGATAAATGTTGCCATAACTTCATAAGTAATATACAAATTTTAAAGTCTGCATAGATCCGAAATTCTGTCTGGTTACTATTAATTTTGCTACCAAGGCAAATAATGAAGCCTGAGTTCTTTTGAGAAGATGAAGTTCAAGTGCATGAAGTTATTATTCCTGAACCCAGCCTTGTAGCTGTACAGTGATTCAGCTAATAATTTTGTACTCTCAGACTAGCAGTAGCACTAGCAGTGTGTAGCACCATCAGAAAGTTAGAGAAAATGATTGTGTTAAGTACTATGTGTAGGTATAATTTTATTACTTCAAACATTTTTCAGAAATGTCTTGAAATTTTTGTCTGGTTTACCAAGAACTTCCTCTAAAGCATGTTCTTAATTAGGTGAACTATTTGTTCCCTGAACATACTTTGGACAGTTCAGCGAACTATATTTTGTTTCTTAATTGAACTTTTAATTCACTGAACATGGTTCGGACAGTTTGACAAACTATACTTCATCCTTAACTGGCTTATAATGAGATGAAGCAGAAGTGCAGCAGACAGCGTGATCCAAAATGTAGGCTAAAGTCAAGTCAGTATACTTTAATCATCCCTCACAGGGTAATTCAACTAACTACTGTATTATTCTAGATCCCAGAGACAAGGCTGCACCTCCCACAAGTCAACAAATAGGTCTATTCCCTCTGAAGCAAGTGAAGTATTGGGCGATTCAGCGAAGTTGGTTTGCTAGAGTGAATGTGCTTTGTAATCTTTCGCTCAAGAAGTCGTGAGAGGTCGCAGCGCACATCCGGGCTGATTTCTGAGTAGGCATTGCTTCACACTGTGTATAACAGTGAAAGTTGAACCTAGAATCACGAAGCAGTACAAATGCCAATACTGTTGCAGTTGCAAAAATTACCGTGGAAAGGGGATGGAGGGTGGAAAAAAGTGTCTTTGCATTGTTTTTTTGCTGACCAGAAGATTGCAAGTTTGTAGAAAAAATGCATTCTGGGGCATCCTATAGCACGAGCAACAAGTTATTGCTTATTGCCAGACACATTATGACCACGGGCCTCCCAAAATGCCTTTAAAGATGGCAGTGTAAAATTCGCAGATCACTGTCACCGCCTTCCATTGTGAAGAAAGTATACACTGGAAGTAAAAGCAGCCAGGGGATTTAGCTCTCAACAGTGCTTGTGATTTTGACACTTTTGTACGTATTCTCCATGAATGTTTTTCAAGTGCTCAAATAAGGTATACCTAAGGATAAAAATGCGTTTGTAATATCTCAAAATGTGCAGAAATGGATGGGCTTTTAAATTCAAGTTTTGTTTTATAAATTGTGTTATTTTATGTGTTGTCATGTGACTCTGTTACTAAAAATAGAAATTGCCACTCACTTTCGCTCATTCTTCTTTCATAATGAACAAAAAATCTGAATATCAGTCATAGTTCAACAGCAGCTGATTATCATTGAACAAGAACCATTGCCCCATCAAACAAGCCAAGTTTCACACATCTAAGTCAATATTTATAGATTTTATACTCCAGAAATGGAAGCTTACCAAAATCAATTTCACCAAACCACATGAAAACATCACCTATAAAGGAAGTAATAAGGCTAATGGCTAGTAACGCTCAACACCACAAGGCAATATGCAATAGATATTTCATTTGCTATAACACTGACATGTTTTCACAATCCCTGGAATCACAAGTTACAGATTTCATAATGTTCAAGCATGGTAACCGTTGAAAATGGAGCGCAACATACGCACACACATTACACTGAATTACACTAACACTCATGAAAACTGAGCAGAAAGTTTCTCTGGAAACACAGGTAAGTCTAACAACCCATACATTTGACATTTGTTTTCTGCTCTTTCTGTTTCTCTTTGTAACATTAAAAAATAAAAAATAAAATCTTTCCTTGGTCATAACAGTGATAATAGAATGCATTTTGAACACAGTTGTTTTTTTAAACAAGAGGAACGTCAGCATGTACATCAAGATCTGCAAGATGCCTTATCAGCTCTGTTGTAAAATCTAGCTGTCCATATCTGTCAGGTCTTTGTAGTTCTGGTATATGACTTAGTGCCAAAAGGTGTGCATGAAAACAAGACAAAGGGGGTAGAAAATAAAGTTGATGATACATTGAAACTTGTTGTGTTTTTAGAATGTGCACAATGCTAGGAAAGATTTCTTAAAAGCAAAAGATAAAAACGTGCACTTTTGGAGATATTTGCTGACAAAGGTCATAAAAGGCTGCATGTTGTACATCAGATATTACAACATGCATAGTTCACTGTGTCTTCAGTTTTGCACAGGTATGCAAAAATCAAGTCACACTATTAGTGCACATCTCCCCTACTATGTTTGTGCCAAATTTTGTACACTCATATAATTTAACACATGATTGTGACATGTTAATTGTTGTAATATCTGATGGGCGACATAAACCCATAACTCAAAAAAAATAATTATGTAACAAGTAACACACCCTTTCGTGCAATATACTATAATCAGCCATACAAGTGCAGGCAAAAACACAGTGAGAAGATTTTTTCTCAGTTTGCATTTAATAACAAGTCATAAAAATTAAATGAAACAAATTTCTGTATTACATCAGTATTACAACAAAATGACATTTCCCCAATTTTTAGCATAAAAAAAACATTCTGTTTGCTTAGATCAGTCTAACAAAAACAAATCAGAATAACCTGATTTTATCAAGGTAATTAACAATTAAGACCAGACCCCCCCCCCCCCCCCCCCCCCCCAACTCTTCGAGATGTGGATTCTCTGCAGCCAGCCTCTCTGTACTGTCTGCAACTGTGTTTGATGTTTTCCTCCTTGCTGTACCACTTGGCTCAGGAGTACACTCAGTTCAGCATACCCTGGTCATGTCAATGAATTTGAAGTGTTATGAATATGAAATTATTAACCCATTAACCTGCAACTGTCCCAGTACTGATATGCTCAGTACAAACATGTCAAACCTGCACACCATGACTTCTACACAAATCAGTACTTGGTTCTCAGAACCACTATTAGTATTACTAGCATCTGCTGAGCTTAATTAAACGTTAAAAGTTTAGTGTTTTACATCACGTTGCAACAATAGCTGTGTGGCAAACATGACGTCTGACATAACTTTCAGGACAAAAATTACTTCCAGATAAAAACCTCTAACTTTGTCACTCTCACTCAGTTAACAAAATATTCTTGCAACACCACTAAACAGTCTACAAAAAGCATGCACTTATTACTAACAAGTTTTTGATGAAATTGAGTACACATCCTGAATCAACAGTTGCACGTAAGATTTACAAGATGTTGCCTTGTCGTAGTGAAATTCTTCAAGCTGTACTCGGCTGAGTATTAAAAAAACGGGTTTCAAATCTTTGGCACAGGAAGATGCCGCTTTTCACAGTACTTTCGTTTCGCACACCCAAATTGGCGGAAAACTTGAAAATAATCTTAATAAACTCCTGAAAAAGCGCACAGTGCATGTTCTACATCAGACCACTGTACCTACATCGGACCGCTGAAGGAGACTACAACACACCTTTCGGTGTTTCTGAACAAAGACACGTGGCCGGGAAAATGAAGGCACTCAGGAAAGGTCACGTGCCGTTCTGGATGTTGTTGATCAAAAAGAGACTGCTTTCTTGTTTGTTTTGTACAAAATATTAGATATCTTGTAGGGATGTCGGATATTACAACAGTATCAAACGATCGGGGAAATATTCTTCAGATTTCTTGCAAAACTTCACTGAATGACGTTTCTGGTGATTCCGAAGTGATGCTGTAATTTTTCGGTTGTTCAAAGTTTTCAGTTTGAGTTTGCAACACATCCGATGTACATACAGGGCAAACATTCGCGATCAATTGATCAAAAATACAACTATTGTGAGTGTTGATGTTATATTATCCGCATAAAAAGATGTTTTCTGCGTACAAATCATTGATTGTTTCTCCATGTGCTTGCGATTTGTTTGTAAGCAAAATGATGAAAATCACTCGGTACATGGATGTCCGTTTTTGGCGGTCATTTTTCGGCGCTTTTTCAGTGTGTGATGACTGTATCTTGAAATCAACCACAGCCTGGTTGCTGAAATTATTTGTACTATATATTCATTTATTCATGCAAGTACACAACACAAAATTTCAAATAAAAACAGTTTTCAACAATGTTTTTTAATTTTCAACTGAAGTGCATAACTCCTTGCATGCGCACCTTTTGGCACTAAGTCATATCTGCATGCTTCTTTCTGAAATCTCCAAACAAGATAAATGCATTCACATGTGCAATATCAAGAAAGTGGTAAAAGAGAGTTTTCCACCATTTTTTTTTTAACGCAAAGTGTTTTTAATATATATATATATGACTGAAAAAGCGCCGAAAAATGACCGCCAAAAACGGACATCCATGTACCAAGTGATTTTCGTCACTTACAAACAAATCGCAAGCACATGGAGAACCAATCACTGGTTTGTACGCGGAAAACATCGTTTTATACGGATAATATAACATCAACACTCACGATAGTTGTATTTTCAATCAGTTGATCGCGAATGTTTGCCCTGTATGTACGTCAGATGTGTTGCAAACTCAAACTGAAAACTTTGAACAACCGAAAAACGACAGCATCGCTTCGGAATCACCGGAAACGTCACGTGTGTTCCGATCCATGCATTTGCACTACACAGCGATACTCAAAAATGCCTTTAAAGCTGGCACTGTAAACTTTGTGAATTCACTGTCACTGCCTTCCAAGTTCCATTGTGAAATGAAACAGCCAAGGGACTTATGCGATGCCAGGTAAAAGTCAAGAGAGTTAACAACCCTGCCAGAACTGCCCTGTAGGTCAGTGTGCCAGCCCGACGAAAGACCAGCCCTTTTAAGACCACTTTTGCTCAGTTGTAAACTGCATGTGTATTTTGCGTTTTGTACTGTACATTATTGAGTGTTGTTATCAAATGATAGTTGAATGGAATTTTCTGTGGAAAACTCCAGTCAATTCATTTGGAAGGACAATTTTTAAAATGTAATTTTTGTCCTGAGTTTTAATGGTTCATTTTCATCTTTGTTGTATTTTATAAGTGTAAGTTTCAGGTGGAGTGACAGCTTACATGCAGTGTTAATTTAATGTACTTTATGTTTTGTTTTACGTGTATATCATTATCACTTATTACTGATTTTGTAGAGCTAACCAAAGCAACACTTATTTTTGCAGGTACATCATGTGATTTTAGAAGGCTAGTTAAAATCATGTTATTGTAGCTGTAAGGTGCTGTGTCAGGTAGTGAAACAGCACTAAAGAAATAAATCTTGATTTATTGTTTTATCATTTGTTGTTGTGCAGGGTGAAAGTGCGCCATGGTTTACGGGTGGTCGCTGCTTTACCAGGAGAAGACAGTGCATGGAACATTTACTTTGAGAGCAGCAACAAACAGCGCTCAGCCACTGTTACTGCCTATGTCAAAGATTCTTTCAAGTACACAAAGAGTACAAGGTAAGTTTGAATGAATACTCTTATTAATATACAATATGCATTGATAGATCGAGATAGTATTAGTAAGACAGTGATTGAATTTGATGCCAGTCTTCAGTCAGTTACAGACTGAGTGGCCAAATGTTTGGTTCAATGGTTACTTTCAGAATTTTGGATTGAATTCTGTCAGCATGTTCACACTATATTGCTTGACCAAACTGGACATGATTGATACTGTGATAGTAAGTTTTGTAATGCTGATGATGCCAAACATCATTGTTCACACTACACTATTCAGTATTTGCTAAAGATGAATAAACTGAGGTCTTTGGGAACTGGAGAAGCAGCACAGAAATGCCAAGTGAATGGAAACATGGGAAGCTACAGTGCAATTTTGGACTCTGGGAACTAGCAGTACTCCAGTAGTCATTGCAATTTGGCATCACACAGGTAAAAGGCAGGAGAAGCAGCATGGAAGCACCAGAAGTAAGTCAGTGTTAGTACTACAGTTGTACTAGTAGATGGGAACTGAGGAAGGGCCAGTACAAGCTTTTCAATAACAATGGCTACCAATCCAAGCCAGAACAGAGTACAAAGTGTCATCTCTGTTACAACTTTGTCTAGTGACTCATTTCTTGTCTGCCTCTGACCTTCTCTGTGTGTGTGTGCACCCTTTTTAGACAGCTTTGTTCTTCTGCAGAGGCAGACACTTACCGTTCCCCATGTTAAGACTAAAACCAAAAGTGTTACTCATAAATGGAAATGCACTGTAATCTAAACAGTATCACAGGCGCCTAGTGAGTGGCAAGCAGTGTGTGGCTTATTACATGGTGTGCAAGCTACATATAGATTTATATCCAAAGCATGGCCCACCACAGGTTGTCACAACCAGGGATTGCAGAGCCTGGTGTAGCTTGTAATACTTTAAGTCTTGCCTCTACAAACAGTAGCACAACAACTGATTTCAGATTCTGTCTTCTTTCTAAGTTTCTTTGGACACAGTAGCACAACTGATTTCTAAGTTTCTTTTGACACATACATGCCTGCTTGCACAAGTGTGTTTGTGGGAGTGGGTGCGTGTGAGGAATGTTTGCTTATAAATCTTTGAGTTTTTGTGTGACATTGTCAGTGAGATACTGCTCTCTCAAAATGACCACTATTATTATTATAGGTCATTTGTGATTCAGCAGTGGTAACTCAGGTGCTGGCAGTAGAAGCAGCAGGGAACTGGAAGAGCCAAGTGGATGGGAACTGAGAACTAAGAACGCGAGGTGCACATTTTAAATTTTGGGGGGTGGGGTGGAAAGTAAGGTTCAGTTCTTGGATTTTAAAGTGCAGATTCAATCAAATAATTTGGTACTGTGCAGATAACACTACCAAGTAACAGAAACATAACTTACAGAATTGGTTCAGATTGAGAATCGGTCAAAGAATACTTTGGTAACACTGACTTCATCTGTGGTTTCATGTGTGTGCATGTGCATGCATACTATGTGTGTGTGTGTGTGTGTGTGTGTGTGTGTGTGTGTGTGTGTGTGTGTGTGGATCAATACTTAAATTTATGCACTTGTATTTGTAATAAGCTGCCTGTGATTGTCCACATTATTCATTAATTTACCATGAACATTACACTTCCAGTTTGATGCAAAATTTCCTGTGTGGTCTGGTAGCCAGGCTATGAATGAATGGAAAGAGTTTGTGTGGGAGCCTTGCCAAAGTGCAGCAAGTGTTACTTGGATCCCTCAGTCAGAGACCTGTTTCCTGCTCACTGGGCTATTGACTAGACAAGCTTTCCCCCAGGAGACTGCCTTGGTTGCCATGGCAACACTAATAGTTGTTTCAGCTCAGGGAAGAGAGAATGGGGAGGTGGTGTGGTGTGGAAAGAGGAGGAAGTGTTGAATGTGGTGGGCCATGCGGATGAGGTAGACTACAGGGGTATTGATGTATCACACTGTAGCATTCTGCAGGGACAGCAAGCTAGGCTGACTACAGGGGTATTTATGTATCACACTGTAGCATTCTGCAGGGACAGCAAGCTAGGCTGACTACAGGGGTATTGATGTATCACACTTGTAACATCCCTGCAGGGACAAGTGAGGTTGACTACAGGGAATTGATGTATCACACGTGTAGCCTGCTGCAGGGATAAGTGAGGTTGACTACAGGGAATTGATGTATCACACCTGTAGCCTGCTGCAGGGATGAGTGAGGTTGACTACAGGGTTATTGATATGTCACACATGTAGCCTGCTGCAGGGACAACAAGTGAGGTTGACTACAGGGAATTGATGTATCACACGTGTAGCCTTCTGCAGCGATAAGTGAAGTTGACTACAGGGAATTGATGTATCACACTTGTAGCCTGCTGCAGGGACAAGTGAGGTTGACTACAGGGAATTGATGTATCACATATGTAGCCTGCTGCAGGGATAAGCGAGGTTGACTACAGGGAATTGATGTATTACACATGTAGCCTGCTGCAGGGACGATAAGTGAAGTTGACTACAGCGAATAGATGTATTACACATGTAGCCTGCTGCAGGCACAACAAGTGAGGCTAACTACAGGGAATTGATATGTCACACATGTAGCCTGCTGCAGGGACGACAAGTGAGGTTGACTACAGGGAATTGATGTATTACACATGTAGCCTGCTGCAGGGACAAGTGAGGTTGACTACAGGGAATTGATGTATCACACTTGTAGCCTTCTGCAGCGATAAGTGAGGTTGACTACAGGGAATTGATGTATTACACATGTAGCCTGCTGCAGGGACAACAAGTGAAGTTGACTACAGGGAATTGGTGTATTACACATGTAGCCTGCTGCAGGGACAACAAGTGAGGTTGACTACAGGGAATTGATGTATCACACTTGTAGCCTGCTGCAGGGATAAGTGAGGTTGACTACAGGGAATTGATGTATCACACTTGTAGCCTGCTGCAGGGATAAGTGAGGTTGACTACAGGGTTATTGATATGTCACACATGTAGCCTGCTGCAGGGACAAGTGAGGGTGACTGCACGGAATTGATGTATCACACTGTAGCATGCTGACACCACACAGGTTGGGTTTAACTTAAGTGATTTGTGCATTTGGTTGAACTACTCTTGATGGCAAGGTAATGGCCCAGCAGATTTGCCCCATTCCAGCATAAATAAATTAGATAATTACAGTAATTAATGTTTTCAGAAAGGAAGTGGGGAAGGGCTTGTTTTCTTCCAAGGTAAAAGGGAAGAAACAAAAATACCTTTTTACAAAATAAGCTAGTATAATAAGTTGTACTAGCTGTAGCATTGTGTGTTAATAATACTGTAAAACTGTAACAGCAATAATGCCATGATACTGATCACGGACTTATTAATAATAATAATACGTAACACTTATATAGCACCTAATCCAAGTAGACTGGCTCAAAACACTTCACAATTCAAAACCAGAATGAACATCCGAATCAATACATGAAAGGCGTGCACACACCAGTGAACCCAATGCCAACAACAAAGCACAGGGAAAGGTGCACACATGCACACATCCTGGAACAATCAGTGACAGTGTAACCCAGACATGCAGCCCAGCAACACATGGACCATGGACACATCTCATGACTGCAAATCAAACACAGAGAGCATCACAACAATCATATATATTATTATATTTGCTTATTATTACTTATTGTTATTGGTGATAGTGATAAAACATCTCTTATTTAGTGCAAACAGACATGTTCTCTTCACAGATGCTTTGAAATCATTATAATAAAACTGGAACTGTGGAAGTGCATTTTTTAAAGTGAAATAATCTGATTATTTCATTATTGGTAACCTTGTACTGTTGTAGACTAATTATCTTGAATATTCTGTCTCTCAGTCTCTCCCCCCCCCCCCCCCCCCCCCTCCCCAATCCAAAGAACTTGTTAAGATTTAAACTGGAAATTTGGAGGCTGTAATTTTGCACTGTGCACTCAGATGAAAGTGAGAT